>JAQZBX010108263.1:0-10571 GCA_029593785.1 Cabassous unicinctus
ATCCTTCAGTGCCAGGGAGGCTCTTCCCTGGGAGTCATGCCCCTGCTGGCAGGAAGGTTATGCATTTATATGCTGAGTTTGGCTCAGAGAGAGTCCACATTTTTGCAACAAGTAGGCTCTCAGGAGGCAAACCTTAGGTTCCCCATAACAGTAGGCTAAGTTTCAATTTCTAGAGCAAAGCCTCATAAGCCTCATCATCAATATCAAGAGCCCATCAGTGGATTGTACTCATTTGCCAGACACTGCACCTGCACTTGGAGGACTGTTGTTGCTCCCTTAGAGAATGTGGCAGAGCCCTCCAGGAATGGAATTCACTATTCTCTCAGTTATTGTGTGAGTCCCCACCCACTGTGACATTATCCAGTGAAATTTGAACATTTTTACATACCTTATATGTGTGCTCAGCTGAACTTCCTCCCATGCATCCCCCTTCCCTGACACCCCACACCAATGATCCTCCCTTGCCCCAGTTGTAACCCTTCTGTCATCCAAAGCTTCTTCAAAGATGTAGCCATTACAATAGTTGAATAAAATTAATAGGAAAAGGAAACAATAATGATAAGTTTAGATATGAGTTAAAGTACATAAAAATTTTTTAAAACTAAAAATAAATAAATTTAAAAGATTGGAATATTAAAAATAATGAAAAATATTTAAAAAATATTTTTTTGATATTTTACCTTTCATCACCACAATATCTGGAGTCCTGTCTGTACCATGGCACCTTCCCACACTCATTCCCCAGTGTCTCATTATTTTTCATTTTGTTTTCAAAGAAGTTTTAGGTCACAACTAAGTCACACACAGAATTCAGTAGACTCTCATATACCTAACATCCTCCCCCTTTCTTCTCCCTCCATTTTAATACCTTTTTATATGTGGATGGTACCTTTGTTATAATTTATATGCAAATAGTGAAACATAGCTACTAAACATTATCAATGTTTTACACTATGGCTTACATTTTAGACAGTAAATTTTATAAATTTTGATGATATTTACCATGTTTTGTGTCCATCACTGTAAGATCATGCAGAACATTTCTACTTACCATTCAGTACCCGCTGTTTGATCTATTCTATTCCTTCCTCCCCCACTCCCCTCAGGACCCACAGCGACCCCCTGGCTTCAATCCTTAAATGACAAGATTCATAGTTACATGTCACAAGACTGAGGTCTTGACACACTGGTTTGTTTTCCCCTATTAGGAACCATCCATGCTCTCGAGAGCATCTCCTTCTGAACAAATCAGTCCACCTGAGGATGGGAGTCCATCTCCTTCCCACTCATTAGGTGGGTCTCCACCCACTGATACAACATATTATGACAGAATGATCACTCACACACTCCCTAAAACCCTGCTCCAGGTTCACACTGTCCAAAATGCACCACATCCAACACCCTAAACTAGTATCCCTTCCTTGTCATATTGCCATAAGAGCATTCCCAACTTTGTACTTTCAACCACATACCCACAAATCCCCAGTGTTTTCCTGGTCCCTCTCTGAGTTATCCCCCCAATACCCTGTAAATTCTAACCCACCTTTCCCAATCCACCCACCTGTCAACCCTGCACCACCCAACCCAATAATATCACTACCCTCATGTCTTATCCCTTCAATATGCAACTACACTCTTTTGCCTTTCCATAGATTATATCTGTATCCATGATGGTGCACATCCTTCTCCTCTCTTTCTATTTCTTGTAAACCTATCTTCCAGACAAGATCTCTCTAAGTCTGCTCAATTTCCTTAATTCATATCAGTGAGGAAATGTACTGTTTGTCCTTCATTGCCTGGCTTGCTTCACTCAACATAAGGTCCTAAAGATTCATGCATGTTATCCCGTGTGTTAGCACTTTATTCCTTCTTACAGCTGAGAAACATACCATTGTATGTATGTACCACATTTTTTTTTTATCCATTCACCTATTGATGGGCTCCTGGCTTGATTCCAACTTTTGGCAATAGTGAATAATGCTGCTATGAACATTGGTGTGCATATATCTGTTCATATCTTTGCTTTCAATTCTTCTGGGTATATACCCAGCAGTGGAATTGCTGGATCATATGGAAGTTCTATAGTTAGTTTTTTGAGGAATGCCAAACTGTCCTCCAAAATGGCTGGACAATTCTACATTCCCACCAGCAGTGGATGAGGGTTCCAATTCCTCCACATTCTCTCTAACACTTATAGCCCACTGTTTTTCTAATGGCCACCATTCTAATGGGTGTAAGATGGTATCCCAATGTAGTTTTGATTTGCATTTCCCTAATAGCCAGTGATTTTGAATATCTTTTCATGTGCTTTTCAGAGACTTGTACATCTTCCTCAGAGAACTGTCTTTTCAGGTTGCTTGCCCATTTTTTAAATGGGCTCTTTGTCTTTATATTTATGAAGTGTAATATTTCTATATATATATCAGGATATTAGGCTCCTATCAGATATATGGTTACCAAATATTTTCTCTCATTGGGTAGGCTGCTTTTTACTTTCTTGATAATTTCCTTTGAGGTGCAAAAGGTTTTAATTTTGAGGATACCCCATTTATTTACTTTTTCTTTCACTGCTCGTGCTTTGGGTGTGAAGTTCATGAAACCATTTCCTATTTCAAGGTCTTGTAGATGCTACCCTACATTATCTTCCAAGGTATTTATGATCTTGGTTCTTATATTTAGGTCTTTGCTCCATCTTGAGTTGATTTTGTAAAAGGTGTGAGATGGTGTTCCTCTCTCATCCCTTTGCATATGGATATCCAGTTCTCCAAGCACCATTTGTTGAAGAGGACATTCTCTCCCAGCAAAGTGGGCTTGGTGGCCCTGTCAAATATAAGATCACTGTATATGCAAGGATCTATATCAGAACTCTCAATTCAGTTACATTGGTCCATATGTCTACCCTTGTGCCAATGCCAGGCAGTTTTGATCACTGTAGCATTATAGTATGTTTTTAAGTCAGGTAGCATGATTACTCCAAGTTCATTTTTCTTTTTCAATATATCCTTGGTGATTTGGGGCCTCTTACACTTTTAAATAAATTTTGTAGTTATTTTTCCAGTTCATTAAAAAAGACTGTGTTGATTTTTATTGGGATTGCATTAAAATCTGTAGATTTGTTTGGGTAGGATAGACATCTTGATGATGTTTAGTCTTCCTATCCATGAACAGGGAATATTCTTCCATTTATTTAAGTCTTCTTTGATTTCCTTTAATAGTGTTGTGTAGTTTTCTTTATATGTCTTTTACATCTTTAGTTAAATTTATTCCTAGGTATTTGACTGTTTAATTACTATTGTAAATGGTAATTTTTTTCTTGATTTCCTCCTCAGATTGCTTATTATTGGTGTACAGAAATGCTACTGATTTTTGAGCTTTGATCTTATAGCCTGTGACTTTACTGAACTCATTTATAAGTTCTAGAAGCTTTGTTGTAGATTTCTCAGGGCTTTCTATGTGTAGGATCATGTTGTCTGCAAATAGTGAGATTTTTACATCTTTCTTTACAATTTGGATGCTTTTGTATATTTTAAAAGATGCTTAGATTACATAAATGTTACACAAAAATTACAAGGATTCCCATGTTCCACACCCCCCACACCTCCCATAATATCCCACATAAACATCTTTCATTAGTGTGACACATCACCTGCAATGGATATACACATCCTGGGGCTTTGCCACTAAGCATGGACCAAAGTTCACATTGTAGACCACACTCTCTCCCACACAGTTCTGCATGTTATATGCTGATGTAAAATGGCTTGTATCTGTCATTGTAATGTTACTCAAGATAATTCCCAAGGCCTGAAAAAAAACCCTGTATTACAACTGAAGAATCCAGTGGCCACTCGCTCCACCTCACTGTTGTAATTACTTCCATTGCTTGAATCACAATATGTGCTCGTGCAAGTACTTCTAAGACAATGTTAAAGAGGAGCGATATGCCAAACTAATGAAGGATGTTTATGTGGGAGGTTGTGTGAGGTGTGTGAGGTGGGCCATGTGGGAATCCCTGTAATTTTTGTGTAACATTTATGTAATCTATGTATCTTTAAAAAATTTTTTTCTTTAAAATTCTATTAAAAAAAAAAGATGATGTTAACTGTCAGTTTTTTCATATATACCCTTTATCATGTTCAGAAAGTTTCCTTCTATTCCTATCTTCTGCAGTGTTTTTATCAGGAAAGGGTGCTGTATTTTGTCAAATGTTTTTCTGCATCTATAGAGATGATCTTGTGACATTTTTCTTTCAATCTGTTTATGTTGTGTATTACATTGAGTGATTTTCTTATGCTGAACCATGCTTGCATACCCAGGATGAAACCCACTTGGTCATGGTGTATAATTTATTTGATATGTTGTTGAATTATTAGCAAATATTTTGCTGAGGATTTTAACATCTAGGTTCATTAGAGTGATTGGTCTGTAATTTTCCTTTCTTGTGGCATCTTTGTTTGGCTTTGGTATAGGGTAATTTTGGCATCATAGAATGAGTTAGGGAATGTTCCTTCTACTTCTGTTTTTTGGAAGAGCTTAAGCAGGATTGGTGTTATTTCTTTCCAGAAGGTTTGGTAAAATCCACCTGTGAAGCCATCTGGTCCTGAACTCTTCTTAGTTTGGAGTTTTTGATGACTGAGTATATCTCTTTACTTGTAATTAGACTATTGCATTCATCAGTTTCTTTTTCATCAATGTAGCTGCCTGTGAGTTTCTAGGAATTTGTCCATTTCCTCGAAATTATCAATCTTGTTGACATATAATTTTTCAAAGGGTCCTATTATGATACTCTATTTCTGCACAGTCAGTGGTGATATCCCCTTCCTCAGTTCTTATTTTGTGTATTTGCATTTGCGCTCTTTTTTTCTTTGTTAGTCTGGCTAAGGGTTTGCCAATTTTGTTGATCTTCTCAAAGAACCAGCTTTTGGTTTTGTTTATTTCTTCTAGTGCTTTCTTAGTTTCTATTTCATTTAGTTCTGCTCTAATCTATGTTATTTTCTTCTCTCTACTTCCATTGGGATTAGTTTGTTTTTGTTTTTCCAATTCCTCCAGGTGTACGGTTAGGTCTTTGATTTAAGCTTTTCTTCTTTTTTGAGATATGCATTTAGGGCTATGAATTTCCCTCTCAATACAGTTTTTGCTGCATCCCATAGGTTTTGATATGTTATGTTGTCATTTTCAATAGTTTCACGGTAATTACTGATTTCTTTTGAGATTTTTTCCTTTACCCACTGTTTCTTTAAGAATGTATTGTTTAACTTCTTTATCTTTGTGCCTAATCTGGTTCTTTGGCCCTTACTGATTTCTAATTTCATTCCATTGAGGCCAGAGATTTACTTTGTATAATCTCAGTCTTTCTGAATTCATTGAGATTTTTCATGTGGCCTAGTATGTGGTCTTTCTTGGAGTATGATCCATGTGCACTTGAGAAGAATGTGTATCCCATTGTATTTTGGTATAGTGTTCTGTATATGTCTATTAAGTCCTGATCCTCTAATGTGTTAACCAAAGTCTTTGTTTCCTTATTGATTCTTTAATGAGATGTTCTGTCTAATGGTGATAGTGGTGCATTAAAGTCCCCTACTGTAATTGTAGAGACATCCATTTCTCCACTTAATTTTTCCAGTGTTTGCCTTATGTATTTTGAGGCATCTCTGTTAGGTACATAAATGCTTATGATTGTTCTTTCTTCTTGGAAGATTACCCCTTTCACTAACATATAGTGTCTGTCTTTGTCTCTTACAATAATTTTGCATTGAAAGTCTATTATATCCTATATTAGTATGGTTTCTCCTGCCCTTTTTTGGTTATTGTTTTCTTGTAAAATTGTTTTCCAGCCATTTGCTTTCAGTCTCTTTGAATCTCTGGGTCTAAGGTGGGTTTCTTGAAGACAACATATAGATGGGTCATATTTCCTAATGGATTAAACTGGTGAGTTTATTTCATTAACATTCAGTATTGTTACTCTAAAGGAAGTACTTACATTATTCATATTTTCTTTGGGTTTATGTATGTCATATGTTGTTTTTATTTCTCTTTTTATTGTTTTAGTTGTTCTTTCACTCTCCTACAGCTCTCTCTACCCTGTTTTTTCATTTCAACCTGAAGAACTCCCTTTAGTATTACTTGAAGAGCCAGTTTCTTATTAGCATACTCTCTTAATTTCTGTTTATCTGTGAATATTCTGAACTCCCTTTCATTTTTGAATGCCAGCTTTGCGGGATAGAGAATTCTTGGCTGGAAGTATTTTTCTTTTAGTACGTTAATTATGTCATACAACTGCCTTCTTGCCTCCATGTTTTCTGATGAGAAATCAGCACTTAATCTTATTGAGTGTCCCTTGAATGTGATGGTTCTTTTTTCTCTTGCTGCCTTGAGTATTTACTCTTTGTCATGAGCATTGGACAATTTGATGTGTATATGTCTTGGAGTAGGCCTGTTGGGATTTATACTGTTTGGGGTGCACTGTCCTTCCTGGACTTGTACATCCATCTCCCTCAATAGGGTCAGGAAGTTTTCAGCCATTATTTCCTCCAATACTCCTTCTGTCCCCTTTCTCTTCCCTTCTCCCTCTGGGATGCCTATAATGTGTATGTTTGTGCATTTTGCATTGTCATTCAAGTCCCTAAGTCCCTGCTGGATTTTTTCTATCTTTTTATCTATCTGTTCTACTATCTGATTTCAGATGTACTACCTTCCACATGACTAATTCTTTCCTCTGACTGTTCAAATCTACCATTATGTGCTTCTAGTGTCTTTTTTATTTCTTGGATTGTGCCATTTATCACCCTCATATCTGTTTTTTTTTTTTTATGTATGTTTACAATTTCTTCAGTATGTTCTCCCAGTGTCTTCTTAATATCCTGATTTTATTCCTTCACTTTATTAAGTTGGTCCATGATGTTTGATTAGACAGCTTTGATTAGTTATTCAATGTTCTGCACCTCTTCCTGGTTTTTAGTTTTTTCATTGGACTGGACTATGTCTTCCTGTTTCTTAGTATGGTTTGTAATTTTTTTTTTCCCTTTGGTCATTCTTCTTTCTTGATGGTTTTTTTCGGTTGGTTAGAATCTCTCTTTACTGTATGGTTTTATTTAATTGCTGTTTTTTCATGTGTAAATTTTCTCTTTGACATTTTGTTCTTCTTATTCTATTTCATTGTTGTTGTGTATGTTCCCTTGGAGGAAAAAATTAGGACCAGGCAAAGTGAAAGAGATAAGGAAAGTTAAAGGATAACAGTAGTAATAATAATAGTAATTGTTAGAAGAGGAAGCATTTATGACCTTGGAAAATGAATATTTAACTCATGTAAGCAGTGTAGAGTAATAGGAATAGAAAAGCAGGGGTACCAACAATGAAATGGGAAACCAAATAGAAAAAAAGATAGACTGAATTAAAGGGCCAATATGATGAGGAGAGAGGGAAAGAGAAAAGAAAAGACAAAAAGGAAAAATGTTAGTAAAAGAAGGAGAACAGGATAGATGCTGAAGTCATTAAAACCAGAAAAATTGGGGACTAAACAAAGAGAGGTGGAATATATGAACAAAGACAGAAAGCAGAAGATAGACTGATGAAGGAAGAAAAAGAGTTAGGCTGGGTATACAAAATTGATATATAAGGGGAAATAAAGGAAGAAGAAACAGTAACCAAGAATCAAGCCAATGGTAAAGTGATAGATTGTAGTTGTGTATTGAAGGGATAGGACAGGAGGGTAGGGATGTATTGGGTTGGGTGGTGCAGGGTGGACAGGTGGGTAGATAGAGAAGGGTGGGTCAGTATTCCCAGGATACTGAGGGGAGAGATGGGAGAGGTACCTGGTGAATTCTTGGGATTTGTGGGTATGAGGTTGAAAGCACACAGGTGGGAATGCTCTTATGGCAAATGACAAGGAAATGTCACTGCTTTAGGGTGTTGGTTGGGGGGGCATTCAGGACAGGGTGCATCTGGAGCAGGCTTCTAGGGAGTGTGTGAGTGTTCATCCTGTCATAATGTGTTGTATCAGTGGGTGGAGATCCACACAATGAGAGGGAAGGAGATGGACTCCCATCTTTGGAAGGACCAATTTGCTCAGAAATAGACAGATGGACATTTCTTAAGATCAAGGGCAGCTCCAAATAGTGGAGGACAAACCAGTGTGTCATGACCTCTTGCTGCATGTAACTATGAATCTTGTTATCCAATAAGTCAAGCCAGGGGGTCGTCATGGGCCCCAGGGTGGTGAGGAGGGAGGAACAGAAAAGACAAAACAGGGGGTATTTAGTGGTCAGTGAAAATGTTTTTCATTACCTTACAGTGATGGACACAGGACATGGTAAATATAATCAAAATTTATAAAAATATATGATCTAAAATGTAAACCATACTGTAAACCATTGACAATGTTTAGTACCTATTTTTCACTATCTGTATATCAGTTAACAATGCTACCGTCCACATACAAAAAGGCTTTAATATGGGGTGGGGAAAGGGGGAAGAGATTAGGTATATGAGAGTGTCATGTATTCTGTGGGTGACTTTGCTGTGACCTAAAACTTCTTTGAAAATTAAATGAAAAATAGTGAGAGACAGAGGAGTGAGAGGGGAAAGGTGCCATGGTACAGACTGGACACCAGATATTGCAGTGATAAAAGGCAAAATGTAAAAAAAAAATTTTTTTTAATTTTTTCTCATTTTTTGAATATCCAAATCTTTTAATTTAATTTAATTTTTAGGTGTGTGTGTGTGTTTTAGTTTTCATGTATCTTACTTTTATGTTTAAACACTATTATTTCCTTTTCCTATTAATTGTATTTGGCTATTGTACTGGATTTATCTTTAAAGAAGCTTTGGATCACAGAAGGGTTACAACTGGGGCAGGAGAGGATTGTTTGTGGGGGTGTCAGGGATGGGAGGTGCATGGGAGGAAGTTCACCTGAGCATACATAAAATGTATATAAAATTATTCAAATGCTCATGGGGCATCATCACAATGGGTGGAGAACCAGACAATACAGAATTACCATCCTGGAGAGCTCTGCCATATTCTCCAAGGGAGAAACAACAGCCCCCCAACTGCAGGGACAGTGTCTGGCTAAGAAGGATGATCCAATGATGTGGTCTTGTTATTGATGACTAGCCTTATGAGTCTTTGCTCTTAAAATTGAAACTTAGCCTATTGTTATGGGGTGCCAAAGCGTTTCCTCCTGAGAGACTACTTGTTGCTCAAATGTGGCCTCTCTCTAAGCCAAACTCAGCATATGAATGCATTACCTTCCTCTAGGCATGGGACATGACTCCTGGGCATGAGCCTCCCTGGCAATGAGGGATTACTACCAAGTGTCAATGGGCAATATGACTGGAAAAAGACTTCAAATAAAAGGGGAAAAGGTAAAGACAAATGAGCTCATAAGGCTAAGAGACTTCAAAGTGAGTTGGGAGGTCATCCCAGAGGTTACACTAATGTACATCTCAATAGGACCTCATAGGCTTCCAATGTGGTTATCACCCCAAACAAAGGGGTTCCTGAGGGCTGTGGAGACACCCAGGTTCTATATCAGGACACATAGCCCCAGATATTTGTGCCTTATCAGTGAGCCCTACTTTGGGATCCTTGCTCCTAAGAGTGACAGAGTTGGACCCAAATAAGTCTTCCCTGCACATGGCCCATCTGTCCCTTCTATTCAAACCTATATGTGGTGCTGGAGTTTGTATGTGTACTTCCAGAGACCGGAGTCTTTGGGCTATCCATGTGCCAGCTGGGCCTGGAATCTCAGTGGAGCTGCAACTCCTACACTACAGCTCAATGGACTCACCCTGGACCCCTGTTGGGGAGATGATGATGGACAATGGCTATCCCAGGGAATGGAGAGAGTCTGCAGCTGAAGGCAGGATAATCCCATCCATCTTATACATGGGATATAAGCCCTCTCTCACTTGGAGGTTGAGTGGACATCACCATCTCAGACTCCTCAGAATTGGGGGAAGACCTATGGACTAGAGTGGACTTACTGGTATTCTGTTACAGACATATTGTGATTCATGCAATATAAGTAATTACAACATTAACTTGGAGACAGTGGCTACCGGACATTTTGGGGGCAGGGAGAGGGGAAAGCAGTTGTAATAGAGGGGCTTTTTCAGGACTTGGGAATTATCCTGAATGACATTGCAATGACAGATATAGGCCATTTTATATCATCATATAACATGCAGAATGGTGTGTGAAAGAGTGTGGTCTACAATGTGAACTATGGTCCATGTTTAGTGGCAAAGCTCTAAGATGTATATATCTATTGCAGGTGATGTGCCACTCTAATGAAGGATGCTTATGTGGGAGGATGTGGGAGGTGTGGGAGGTGGGGAACATGGGAATCCCTACAATTTTTGTGTAACATTTATGTAATCTAAGTATATTTTTAAAAAATTAAAAAATTAAAAAAAAAAAGAATCAAGCCAGCAGCACCCTGAGGAATTTATCTCTTCATCTGACTCCCACCAGATTGATGTTTCAAGGCCTCCTACTCTGTGGTTTCCCAAAACAGCTCACTTGGGCAGGATCTTGCCCCTGCTCAGCTGTTTTTTTTTTTTTTTTTTTT
>JAQZBX010108264.1:0-10570 GCA_029593785.1 Cabassous unicinctus
CCAGAATGTCACCTGGTTGGAACCAGCCGCTTTCAGGTTGGCTGCTTTGACTCGGCAACTTGAGTTAAAGGTTTCTCTGTCTTTTTTGTGGCTCGACGGGTCGGTTCTTTTTGTCTCCGTCGTGTGGATGTTGTTTGTCATCCATTCACCCAGCGAAGGGCGTCTTGATAGCGTCCGGTGCTGGCAGCAGAGAGCGGCGCTGCCCCAGCACCCGCGCAGTGACCTGCCGACCTGGGCAGGGCCCCGGGAGTGCACCTGATGGTCGCGTCTCGGCCTCGTTAGTGTCCGAGGGCCTGCCGGGCTCGTCCCCGCCAGCTTTGGTGTTGGTGTTGGGGATTTCGCCGTTGTAGAGGGCACGCAGGGCGGCTCGGCTCACTCGCGTTTCCCGTGACTCGACATGGAGCGTCTTTGCGTGCCCGCCTGCGCTTGTGCGTCTTCACTGAGGTGCCTTTTCCGCCTCCTGCCCACCTGGTGGTTGGCGGGCGGCCTGAGTCCTCTTGTGTTTTGGACACAGGTTCTCCGGGGCTCTCGTGCCGCGCTCGTTTCCTCCCGGCCTGCGCCCCGTCAGCCTGGGCGGGGCCTGTAGGTCTCCTTCGCCGGCTCGGCTGCCCCTGGGAGCTCCGTGTGCGGAGCTGGCCCCGGCCAGGGGCGCGTGCCCCAGGGGCCTGCTGTATGCCAGGGAGCTGGTGCTGGCGGGAGTGCTGGGCCCCTCCTCCCTTTGGCCTCTCCGCAGCGCTACCCCCTCCCCGGGAGCGGACTCGCTCACCGCCCCTGCCAGGTCTGCCCCAGCCAGGCGCATGGGCTGCGTGGGCAGACACCCCGCTGTGGCTGCTGCGGCGAGCAGGTACCTCGTCGGGGTGGCTGGCGCCTTTGCCGCACACCCGTGGACGTTGGGACTCAGAGGCGGCGGCGCAGCCCGCCCTTTGTCCTGGTCTTGGCTGTGAGTCTGTGGTGGCGACTGGGCCGGGCCACCTGGCTGGGGGCCCGTCGGCGGCATTTTCGCATCAAGAGCGTGCAGTGGAGGCTCAGGGACAGTGGCACCCGCCGCCCGGGCATGCGGCCTGCACGGCAGCCCTGCGTCACAGTGCAGCGCGGCTGCCTTGTCCGCTTTTATTTCTGTCCGAGGACTGCAGGTGTGATCTGCACCCAGGACACACGAAGAGGCCAGCGACCCGCGGGGCGCCCGCCCATGGCGCTGTGGCGCCTTGGCTTCCCACCATGCGCTCTCCCGGGCCCCACGTGTCACGGTCAGGGAGCACGGCCGCGGCTTCCCATGGGAGGGGAGGGCCGTGGCCCTGGTCATCCTATCTCCGAGAAAACGGCCGCAGGTGCTGCGATTTCGCCGTGTGACGTCACTGCTGCCGCGCCGGCGGCGCCCACCCCCTTTCCTCTGCATCCCCTTGTTCTGGGTCACAGGCGCACACTCTGCTCCCCTCCGTGGTCTTCCGTAGCCCCTGGCCGTGCTGGCCCCACCCCAGCGGCCCTCGTGGCCGCGGCACGGCTCCCCAGGGCCCCGGCTGCCTGCCCGGGCTTCTCTGTGCCTCTGGCCGTGGGGTCTGCAGGGCCCCCTTTGTGGTCGCGCCCTCGTCTGGGGAGCCGCGTCACGCCGCGGCTGCAGGTTTGGCTTCCCCGCCCTCACGCCTGACCAGGAGCAGAGCGCACGGTTGGGAATGGCTCCCTCAGGACGCCGACGGGCGGCCGTTGCTGTTGGCTTCGGGTTCGTGCGGAGAGCTCTGTCTCGGAGGCGCTCCCTGCGTGGCTGCTCCCGCCGGCGAGGCTCCCGGGCCTGCTGTGGGCCGTGGCGTCTGCGCGGCGCCGTGCGGCACGTGGCCTTCCGGGGGCTCCCGGCGGGGTCAGGTCCTTCGGGTCCTCGGGTGAGCGAGCCTCCTGCCCCCTTATTCCTCCCTCCTTGTCCTATAGTTTTACTTCTTGGACGTTTCCTCAGCTTTACCGCCCAGCCTCCTCTCGTTAACTGAGTGCTTTAGATTCCCAAGACCGTCTCTTTGGTCCGTCGTTTCCTGTGTAAAAGCTGCGACGCCTCCTGCTGCCCGGGCCCCGAGCAGCAGGCCCTGGCTGCTTTCTCCGGGTTGTCATGGCCCCGGCTTCCCCGGGGCGTTGCTCGTGTTGGCGGTGGTTGGCTGGCTGCCCACTGGCCTCTGCTGAGGCGCGTCCGGGGTGGCCCCGTGTCCCCGCGGAGCGTGGGTCGTCTCTCAGACCTCCACAAGCCCCTGCTCAGCCACGAAGCCCACCCGTCTCGAGGGTGGCTGGGCCTGCGTCCCCGAGGACGCGGTGGAGCTGGCTTTCTTTACGTCTTGCTGCGCGTCTGCTCCATCCTGAAGCCTCTGGGTTCGTGGATGTGTTTAGGTCGGTGTTGGCATCTCGGGTTCAAGGAAGGATTTGGCCAGGGGGCGGCTCTAAAGCCGCTGGAAGAGCTGCTGCAGCTCCCCGCAGAGGAGCCCCGAGCCAGCCAGGCCCGTCTCCTCCGGAGCCTTACTTAGCCATGCTGGCGTGCACGTGTGCGCAGGGCCACGTCCGTCTCTGCGGCGGCGTGGCCTTGGTTGGTGTTTGCAGGAACGACGGAGGACTGCGTTCGGCGCTCAGCCTCAGCGCAGAGTCGAGGAGGGCGGGAGCCGAGGCGTCCTACGGAACAGCTGACACCTGTCCGCCAGGAAGCAGAGAGACCGGGCAGTGGCCGCGGGGGAGAGGCGGTTTTCCCTGAGAGAAGTCTCCTGTTCCCCCCGTTTGCCGTTTTCACAAGTGTTGTGTTTCCCTAAACTTACATGGTTTTCCAAGATGACCCACAGGTCCCAGTGCTTTTTTCTGGGATTTGGGTCTTCGGCTTTTACCTGTTGAGTGTTTACCTGCCTCAGGTGTGTTCTCTGGCTCTGCTCCTCCTGCCGCTGCTGTCTGAGGGCTGAGCTTTGGAGCTGTGGGTGGCGTCTGACTATGGGGAGAGGCCTGGGGGCGTGACATTTTGTCACACTCCCGGGGTTCCACGGACCCCCTTAGAGAACCCCGGCTTTGGGCTCAGCTGGCGGGGGGCGCCCGGGCCGCGTCCAGCCTCAGTTTTTTGGGGGGACAGGCCCCGCCCAGTCAGGCTGCTTTGCCCTGCACCGGCCGGGGCAGGCTGGGGGTGAGGCCACGTGGCCCCTGAAGCCAAGAACAGTGACCGATAGGCCCTTCCCAGAATGTTCGCAGACTCTGGACCTAGCGGCGGGGTAGTGGCAGCCTGTCGTTCCCACAAGTCTTTTTGGGATGGAGATGGATGTGTTTGGGATCAAGCAGAGACACAGTGGCGACCTTTGGCCCCTGGCCTGGGACAGCAGTTGCCCTGCAGCTGCTAGTTGAGACGCTTTCCTGAGGTGTAGTCCACGCCCAGCGAGCCCCACAAGCTCAGAGCCTGCACCTTGACCTCAGACCTGTGCGCAGACGCCTGTGGCTGTCAGCACCACCTCCGGGGGCCCGCTACCGTCGCCCCGCTCTGGCACCCCGGTGGCGGCGTGCTCCAGGGCCCCTGGCGCTGCTACGCTTCCTTGCCTGGCTTCTCTCCTTCGGCCTTGCACTTCATGTTTCCCCCTTTCCGTGCACGGATACGCTGCACTGTCTCCGTCCTTCACCTCTGGATGGATGCGTGGGCTGGCGGTCACAGGCGAAGGCGCGTGAGCACTCGTGTGCAGAGCCAGCGGCCTGGCGCTCATGCCCTCGGCTGGAGGCCTGTGTGCAGGGTGGCCGGCTCCAGAGCGGCTGGCCCTGCCGCACAGCTCACCTTCCCGCCAGCCGCACGGGGAGCCCGGTTCCTTCGCGTCCTTCCACCTTGAACGGTCAGCCTTTTCCATTTGTGTGAGGTGGCGTCTTCCCTTGGTTTTCATCTGCTTTTCCCTAATGCCGAGTGGTGTTGGGTCCCTGTCCGTGTGCTTCCCAGCCACGCCCGTCCACCAACTGTCCTTCCATCCGTCTTTCTAGCTAAGTGGCTCTTCAGATTTTTTCCCCACTTTTTTCTGCTTGATTGTCACCTTACAACAGTTCTGAGAGTTCTCGATGTGTCTTGAATGCCAGTCACTTTTCCCGTTTATGTTTTGCAGAGATGCTCTCTGGCAGTGCGGCAGAGTAGGGGTCACGTCTCGATGAGTCCGGCCCGTCGGCCTGCTCTGTGGTGGCCTGAGTGCTCGGTGGCCACCGGTGCCCCTGCGTCTCCACAGGAGCGCTACAGCCGGCGCTCAGGGCCAGGTCTGCTGGGGCGAGCTGGTTTTTGGGGGGGGCTGCGAGGCGTGGCCCTTGCATGTCAGCTCCCAGTTGTCCTCGCACCATTTGCCTTCAAGACGGTTCTTTCCCACTGCGTTGCCAAGGCGCCTTGTCATACCCGCCGTGCACACGCAGCGCGCGTCCGTTTCTCCATTTGTCTGTCTGACTATGATGAAATGAGGTGGCGTGACTCCACCTCTGTCCTTTTCCAGAGTCGTTTCTGTCATTCTGAATCCTCTGCCTTTCCACAGAGAGTTTGGAATCAGCTTGTCAATTTCAGGGGGAAAATCCCTGCTGGGATTTTGATGGGGGTTGCGTTCCTTCTGTGGACAGGTTTGTGGAGACGCCACGTCGCAGTGGAGTTGGCTCTTGTGACCCTGCGGAAGGCGCGCTCCGGCCGTTTAGGTCGTCTTCAGCGCTCGGCCCTCCACGTGGCCTGCCGGCTCTGTGGATTCTTCCGTTTGTGCTGCTTTATTCACTTCGCTGGGCGAGGATGCTTTATTCTGGGGTAAAGAGTGGAGGACGCGACTCCTCTGTCCGTGCCTTTTGGCGAGGCTCTAAGGGGTGTTTTTAGCTCTGTGTTTACGTGGCCAGTTGAGCTGATTTTGCACGTTGCTCTCGTCCTTGCCGTGCTGACCACTTGCTGGTCCTCACGGGTGTTGTGTGGCCACGCGCCATCTGCAGCGCAGGCCGCTCTTCCTCCCCGGGGCTGGCGGGTTCTGCAGGCGCGCGCGGTGTCTGTTGAGATGCTGGGCGTGCTGCACCCCTTGTCTGCCTCAGCTTCTCCTGTTCCTTTCCTGGGCTAAGCCCGCCGGGTCTGCTGGCTTGACCGTGCCGCGGCCGACGTGCTAAAGCTTTGCTGAGGGCTCTGCGTGTGCCTCCGGTGAGGCCACGCGCTGGCTCAGCCTCGGGGCGGCGCGGGCCTTGCAGGAGGCTGACAGGACTCCGCGCCTTGGGTTTTCTGAGCGAGCGAGTGGAGGGCTGACCGGCATCGTTTCTTCCTCCGACATCGGTGGAACTCGCAGGCAAGTTTTCTGGGCCTGGAGTTTTCTTTGTGGACAGTTTTTAACTGCAAGTGTGGCTGCTTGGAGAGAGGGTGACCCAGCTACCTGCCTTTCGAGTGAGAGGTGGTAGTTTGGTTCCACAGGAATTTGCTGCCTCTGCCTTTGTGTTGAATTTGCTGGCAGCGCCCGTCGTGGTCCTTCCACCAGCTGCCAGACCTTGGCTCCTGTCCGTGACGCCGGCCTGGTCAGCCTGGCCGCCATGTCTGCAGTTCAGCGATCTTTGGTTCCAACGTTGTTGTTGCTTTCCCTCCTTTTTCTCTTTTTTCTTCTGTTGATTTACAGTTTGATCTTTATAACTTCCTTCCTTTGGCTTGCTTTGGGTTGAGCTGCTCTCCTTTTTCAAATTTCGTAAGGTGGAAGCGAGGTCCTCAACCTGAGACCTTTCTCCTGACGCGAGCACTTGGTCCTCTCTGCTGTCCGCTCGAGCGGCAGCCGCGAGTTCTGAAAGCTGCGTCTTCATTTTTATCAGACCGCTTCCTTGATACACGGGTTGTTTGAAGCGCGCTATTTAGCTGCTAAGCACTCTGCAGCGTTGCAGAGATCCTTCCGCTGATCCCAGTTCCATGCCACGTGGTCCGAGAGTGTGGATTGTGGAGCATGCACCCAGCGTTCTGTGGCCTGGAGCATGCCCTGTCGTGGCAAACGTCCAGCGTGCGCCGGAGGCGTGGCCCCCGCTGCCTGGGCACTGTTTGCTGGAATCTTCTAGTACAGTTGTGGAGCTGCCTCCCTGCAGCTGGCTCAGGTTTTGCTTCGTGTGTCTGCGACTTTCTCAGGGACATCAGTGTCTGTTGGGGGGTCCTTTAGATGAGTTGAGCCTTGCGTCATACGAGATGCCCCTCGTTGTCCCGGGACGGGCTCCCTCTTCACTGTGGCCGCCCTGCTCTGTGCTCCCGTCCTCTTCCCGCTAGCCTGGCTGCGTCCTTAGGAGCCGGCCGGTGCGGCTGGCTGAGGGCCTCTGGCTCGCGCTTGGCGAGTTCCGTCTGAGCGCGTCCCGCGCCTGTCGCTGTGTCTCTGCCCCACCTCTCCTTGGTTCCCTTTTTGAAGTTTCTCTGCTTTCTTCTGGGCTCGTCCTGTGCCCATCAAGACGCACCGTGTCCCCTCTGGCTGGCGCACCTTTTGTGCTTTGCTTTGTTTATCGCGGCTCTTCTGGGCTTTCTGGTGGTTTCCGGCTCGCACCTCAGCTCAGCAAAGTGCCGTCACGGCTCTCGACGTGTCCTCCTGACGGTTTTTGTCACTTTTACGTCTGCCACAAGCCCTGAGGGCTGCTCTGCTCGTTTGTGGTTGAGCAATTCCTTTTAAGAGGCTGAACTCACGAGGGGGCTCCTGCACGCCCGCGCGGCCGTCCCCGCCCGCCCCTGCGCCCGCTCCCTTCTGCGCCTTTTCCTTCTGCCTGAGGAGCCCTCGCTCGCCCTGCGGCGCGGGTCTGCACGGCGGGTTCTTTCCCCTTTTGTTTGGCCGAAAATGTCTTCATCTTTCCTCCGTTTCTGCAGCCGCTGCCACGGGGCTTGTGGAGCTCCGGGCGCCGCCTTAAACCCCCGGCCGAGCTCGGTTCACCGGCTCCTCGCCTGCGCTGCTTCCGACAGGAAGTCGCCGCCAGCCTCTGCCCCCCCGGGGACGCGCCGTTTCCCTCGGCGCCGCAGCTTGACTGCGACGTGCTGCTGCTCAGTGTCCGTCGAGCTTCTTGGGTTTAGAGTTTTCGTCAAGTTTGAAGGACTTTTGGCCACAATTAAACTTTTTTTATTGTGGCGAAACATACATCGTAGCGGCTCTGACGCGAAGCACGAGGGCCACGCGGTGACGTTCGCCTCTGTTCCCAGAACGTCTCCGCCCCCCCGGGCTCGCCCCCGCCGCCGCCCTCCGCTCTGGCCTGCGTTGCGGGGGCTGCCGCGTGCCGGCTCCCCCTCCGGACCGGGGTCCTCCTGTAGCTTTGTGTTCCGCTTCGTGGCTCTCATCTCCCGCGAGTCTCCTGCTGCCACCCCCGGTGCCACTTTCCTCTCCAGAGGTTGGGGGCCTGCCTTCCCCACTGGGACCAAGCACACCAGGGGCAGTCGCCGCGGTAGCCGGCTCCTGTGGCCAGTTCTGGGCGGCCCCGGTGGCCGGGGCCCTCCCCGTCGGGCCGAGGCTGCCTGCTGGTCGCGTGCCTGGCGCTCCGTGAGGCCCGTGCGTGGAGGTTGTGCCACCCGCCTGCTCGGGGGCTTGGTGCACCTGCGTTTCCTAAACCCCGAGCTCTGCCCCGGGGAGCAGGCGGGCTGCTTGGAGAGGTTGGCCCGGGGGCCTCGTGCCCGTGAGGAGTATGGCCACCGCCCGCTGCTGTGGCCCTCGCCGAGGCGCGCGCCGTCCTCTGAATCCCGGCGTGTCCGCCCCGGGGCCTGCGGCCCCCGCCCATCTCCCCGACCCCCTGGCCGCGCCTGGAACTCTCTCAGCCGGGGAGTGGGCTCACTCGTGAATTCTGGCTGCGGTTTGGCTGCTGCAGGTGGGAGGCCACGTCCTGTGCTGCGCCGTGCGGGGGCCGACTCCACCAGGAACCCGGGAGCAGAGCGGGCGCGTGACTGTCCTGCCGCTCAGCGCGGCCGGCTGCCGCGCATGGCCGGCCCCACCGCGGTGGAAAGCCTTTGGTCTGTTTGCCTGACACGAAAGAAAGCTCCTCAGCTGTTCCGGGACTGAACGTTGCAAAACGCAGAGTCAGCGCAAGATCTTAAACGCAGAGGAAGGAGGTGAGCCCGTCCCGCTCGGCGCCGGGGAGCCCGGCTCGCGCTGCCCGGCAGGGCCGGGGGTGCTGCTTGCTTCGGGCGTCGTCCGGGCGCCGTCACTCCGCTTGGGCCACGTCTCCGCTCCAGCCTTTGAGGCTTTGGCCAGAGTTGGTGACGGCGGCTTCGTGATTGCGGCGATTTGGCCTGGCGGTCTCGTGCCTTGTGGCCTGGTTTGAGGCGAGGTGGCACCCGCTGCTCCTGGCGGCGTCTGCAGGGAAGGGCGGCGGGGGGTGGGGGATGGCGGCCGCATGGCAGAGAGAAGGCTGCACTTCCTGGTTTGCTTGCGACAACCTTGAGGCGTCTGGGCCCCTTCGAGGTGGAACAGGGCATGTTTGTGTCCCTCTGGAGAGGAGTGCTGGGAGACGGGCCCTTGTGCTTGTGTCGTCCATTCCAGAGCTTTCTTCCCGGGGGTTTAAGCCTGGAAGGCAGGTGGCTTTAGGGTTTAGCTGGGCCTGCGGTCAGGGCCCCGTTCCCAGAGACACGAGGGTGGGGCGTGGCTTTCGGGACCGCTTGGTCAGAACACTGCGCTTTGCTCTGGGCAGGGTCAGCGTCGGGGGGCTTTTCTGGACAAGGTGCCCGTAGCCGGGGCTGGCCCAAGGGTGGTCCACGCAGTCGCCTGATGCGCCGGCCCAGTTCTAGGACGAGATTCCTCCCGCGGGGTTATCGTGTTTGCCATCAGGGCAAGGTAGGCGGGCTTCCTGTCTGGAGCACAGAGGCTGCTGGCGGAGCCAGCGCCGGGGTCTCTACACCGTGCCAGGGAGGGCGGCCGGAGGGTGGAGGGTCTGCTGCTGCCCTGAGGCAGGTTCAGAGCAGGCAGCAGGACAGGCCGGAAGGAGCTGGAAGGAGCCGGAGTGACAGTGGCGCTGGGAGCCACGAGGGAGGGCGAGGGCAGGGCGGTGTGGGCGCATGTGCCTGGGGGGGCCGAGCCTGCAGCAGCCCTTGTGTTGAGGGCGTGGGGTGGGGGGCTGGGCCTGCAGCACCCACTTTTTGAGGGCAGATCCTCTCCTACCCGAATCTCGTGCCCTCATTGTCCCTTCAAAAGTGGGGTTCTGCCCTGTGGTGCCCCCCACACGCGTCTGGCATCTCGCTGCTTTTAAGGAGGCTCAGAGCGGCCTCTCCGGATCTGTGGGCCCACGCCGCGCCCCAGGCTGACCCGCCACTGGCCCGGGCTCTGGCCTCGGCCGCCATCTGCTAGCGGGCGGGCGCTCGCCCTGCAGCTCTGCCAGGTCTGCCTTGAGGTTCTCTGGGGTCTCCCACGAGGGGCCCAGGGCCGGGCCTAGGGACCCTGGGGCGTGGTGGTCCTGAGCTTTGTCCCTGTTTACGAGAGGTCAGCGGTCACCGTGGGTGGGGAAAGCCTGCGCTTGCAGGCCATCTGGCGATCGTAAAAGGGCGGCCTGTGCTCAGGAGGGGCGCTGGGGTCAGGGCTGCACTGGCGCAGACACCTCTTCCCGCCCCGCCCCGCACTGCGACGAAGGTGAAGAGTTCAGGCGCTGAGCGCTGGGGCAGGGCCAGGGACGTCGGCGAGTGGCAGGCTCGGGGCCCTGGGCCCACGGGGGACCCGGGAACAGGGCGGCGCAGAGGCTCCCGTTTGGCTGTGGGTGGGTGGGCCAGTGCCCCGCGCACCTTCCCAGCGTTCTTCATCCACGGGCCTGGCTTGGGCGTCCACCTTGGGGTCGGGCCGCACCTGCCCCACGCGAGCCTCAGCCCAGCTGTGGCCCTCGCCCTCCGCTCCCCCCCCAGGAGGTTCCTACCCGGCTGCTGGCAGCTTCGGAGGCGGGGGGGGGGTCTCAGCAGCAGGTGGGCACCCGGGACCCTCTGAGCCTCACGCGGGAGGAGCTGTCCCAGGGGCGCCCTCCCAGCCCAGGGGCTTCTCCAGTGGGGCAGTCGAGCCAGGGGTCCCGGGCCCGTCGCGCCACCCCCCCAGGCCCCGCTGCTGCTCCTCTGGCCGAGGTTCAGAAGGTCACTGCGTCCCCCAGGGGCCCTGCGAGGCCTGATGGCAGCCACCCCGGTCACGCTCGTGGCTCAAAAGGGGTTCCGAGGGCTGGGAAGAGGCGCGCGCTCCTGAGGGTGGGCGCCTCGGGTCACACCTCCCGTGCGGGGGTCTGTCCCTGCGCGGGGGCCCGTCCCTGCCATGGGGGGCCCGTGTCTGCTCTGGGGGGCCGTCTCTGCTCTGGGGGTCTGTCCCTGCGCGGGGGGTCTGTCCCTGCGCGGGGGGTGCTCTGGCGTGCTGAGTGAGCGTAGGTGCAGGAGGGGCCGGCTCCCTTGGTGTGCTCCCTCCTGAGGTGGGTCATGCGTCTCAAGTCAGGGAGACTGTCCCGGAGGTAGTGAAAACAACCCGCTGGTCTGAGAGGGTTCCTGCAAACACGGTGGTTTGTTATCTCTTCCATAAACACAGTGGCTGTGTCGCCACTGGGCGGTCAAAGTTGAAATGTCGCCGGGCTCCTCTTTCGAAGGTGACTCGAGCTGTTTGGCTTTTATCCTGGGAGCGCACGGCTGAGTCTCTGCTCCCTCCCC
>JAQZBX010108265.1:0-10567 GCA_029593785.1 Cabassous unicinctus
CTTGCCACCAAGCACATTTCACATCATAGACCACCCTCTTTCCCACACAGTTCTGTGTGGTATATGCTGATGCAAAATGGCCTACATCTGTCACCGCAACGCCACTCATGACAACCCCCAAGTCCCGAAAAAGCCCCTGTATTTCAACTGCCCCTCCCCTCCCTGCCCTGAAAATGTCCAGTGGCCACCGTCTCTACCTCACTGTTACAATTTCTTCCATTTTAACCCAGAAAATCTCTCTCTCTACAAAGATAGAAGTAAAACAATGTTACTATCGCATAAACCTAGAGCATAATGTGTTATGTCACAGGCAATCTGCCAGAGAGACTTTACAGAAAGAAAGAAATTTCACCCTTTTACATAGCCAAGCAGATATAACCATTATATACTTGTTTTTAAGATAAAGGAAACTAGTCCTCAAGTAAAAAGGACTTGGCAGCACAGTTGTCACCCACAGTTTATTTTTAAATTTAGCTGGTATTTGGGGTGATTTTTGTGTTTGCTAATTATCTCTATGCAAAATAAAAAAATTCTTGTTTGTCTTTGACATGAAAATAGTTAAAATTTGAAGGCAGATTTGTGAGGTAAACTCTAATTGAAATTGGTAGATAAGTACGTTAATGTTTTTGGTATTTACATTTCTGAGAGCTGTCTACCAGGAATTTGAGAATGATATTTTGGGTTGTAAAATGGCATAAAGCTCATTTGGCTTTTAAAAAGATTTATATACATCTCAAAATGGCAGAGAAAGATTTTCAACGACAAGTTTTCTAAAGAATAAAAGAGGGAGAAATGGAGAGGAGTAGTTTCTTTTCCTTTTTGTAGGAGGGAAGTAAATATATAGTGGTTTTTTTTTAATTGAAATTTTATATTTTTCCCCACCTTTTTACTTTTATTTTTAAAGAGTTTTAGATTACAGAAAAGTTACTTTGAAGGTATTTGGGATTCCCATATACCCCACCCCTCCCCCTCTCATATTCACCTCTATTAATAACATCTTATATCAGTGTGGTACATTTGTTACAATTGATGAGCAAATATTGAAGCATTGCTACTAACCATGGTCTATAGTTTACATTATGGTTTGCACTTTGAACCAAACAATTTTACAGGTTTTGACAAAATGTATAATGGCGTGTATCTGGAATTGCAATATGATGCACAAAAAATTCAAATGCACTAAAAAAGCCCTATGTTCTACCTATTCTTCCCTCCCCTGCCCCTCAGAACCTCTGGTGCTCACTGTCTTTATATCATGTTACAAGTTCTTCTATTACTACAATATAAATAAGTCTACTTTGGTTCATGGTTGTATTTCCCCTTTATCTTTGTTCATACCTCAATCTTGAGGATTTGGGGATGATGTTGCTTGCTCTGCTTCAGATTGAGAGGTGGCTTAGATCTTATGGGGCAGATGGAAGGAACTGTTTTGCTTGCAATTGTAGATACTCTTTGCTTTTTGGGGTGGGAGTTGTCCATAATCATCATTTTGTTAGTTGTCCTGGGCGAGTCTGATGATCTGGAGAGTAAGTGTTGGCCACAACCTTGCTGAGATTTAGTGCTCAACTGGCATATGAACAGACCAAAGATTTAAGTCTTTGGGACATATATTTAAAGGGTATAGTGCTAATTATAGGTTCAAATAAATGGGATAGAAGAATCATGTGTAGGGAAATTATAAATAAGCTTAACTCTGTTACATTGGCTAAATATGTTATCATATATTCCAATATAAAGCCCACCATGGAGTGCTGATTTTGTGGGGTTGTGTGCCTTGCCTATCATGTTCAGATGTCTCTAGAGCCCTTGAGAACACCCCTGTTTGTTTAATGTGGCAGTTAGTGAGATATGCTTGAGATGTGCATAAGTATAACCTCTGGAATAACCTCCCGATTCACTTTGAAATCTTGTAGCCCTAAAAACTCTTTTGTATTTAATTTCCCCCCTTTTGGTCAAGATATTTTTCCAAATGCATTGCTGGTTGGCTCTTGGTAATATACCTCAGTACCAGGGAGGCTAATCCATGGGAGTCATGTCCCACACCCTTGTGGGGAGGGAACATAGTGAGTTTATTTCCTGAGTTTGGCTTAGGGAAAGGCCACATTAAATAACAATGATGTTATCAGGAGGTAACTCTTAAGTAATAGATATTATTAGGCTAAGTTTCAATTTTACAAGAAAAAAATCCATAAATACAAGCAATATTAAGGACTTAGCATATTTTCTGTTTTCTTTTATTAGGCATTGCCTATGTACTTGAGGGATTCTTGCCCCTCTGTTTGAGAATGTAGCAGGAATCCTGAGGATGGGAGTTGAGTATTTTGTGGTTTCTTTTGTGGTTCTCTACCCAGTGAGATAACACCACATGAACACATTCATATTCCATAAAGGCATGCCCCAGGTGATACTTTCCCACACGTTTCACCACCATCACCACCATCACCACCCTGCACCAGAGACCCTCCCCTGCTATAGTTGCCAAAAGAACATTCCAACAATTGAATTCTCAACCACAGTCCACTACCTCCCCAGAGGTCACCTGTTTCTTTCTCCAGCCCTCCCCCATGCTATATGGATAGCCCAATCCAACCTAACAGCCCTGCTTGCACTCACATTCCATTATCATCACCCCCATTCATGTTGCTGGACCACTATCACCCCTGTTCACTGCCAAACTTCCCCCATCCACCTTACAATAGATTCTGCCCAGATTGAGCATTGGCTTACCGCTCTCGAGTCTACCTCTGTGAGTCTGCTCAATATCCTTAGTTCCTATCAGTGAGATAATGCTATATTTGTCCTTCAGTAACTGGCTTACTTCAGTCAACATAAGGTCTTTAAGATTCATCCATGTTGTTGTGTGTGTCAATACTTCTTTCCTTCTTAGAGCTGAGTAATATTCCATTGTATGCATATACTACATTTGTTTATCCATTTATCCATTGATGGATAAATTGACTATTTATTTATTGACAATTGTGAATAATGCCTTGTGATGAAAATGGTGTGCCTATATCTGTTCATGTCCCTGCTTTCAAGGTATATACTTTGTAGTAAGATTGCTGGATCACATACAATTCTATATTTAGCTTCCCAAGGAACCACCAAATGTCCTCCACAGTGGCTGCACCATTCTATATTTGCACCAGCATTGTATGAGTGTTTCTATTCCTTCATATGCTCTCCAACACTTGTAATTTTCTGTTTTGTTAAGAGCCACCAGTCTAATAGGTGTAAGATGATATTTCATTGTAGTTTTGATTTGCGTTTCCTAATAGTATTGACGTTTAGCATCTTTTCATGTGCTTTTTAGCCATTTACATTTCCTCTTTGGAAAAGTGTCAATTCAAATCTCTTGCCCAATTTTTAAATGGGTTGTTTGTCTTTGTTTTTGAGATGTATGATTTCTTTATATATGCTAGATATTAGTCATTCATTAAATAGGTGGTTCCCAAATAGTTTCCCCCATTGAGTAGGCTACCTTTTTGCTTTCTTGCCAAACTCTATTGAAGCACAAAAGTTTTTAATTTTTGGAGGTCCCATTTATCTTTTTTTTTTCTTTTGTTGCTTGTACTTTGGGTGTAACGTTTATAAAACAATTTCCTACTACCAAAGCTAATAGATACTCCCTACATTATTTTCTAGGAGCTTATGGTCTTGGCTTTTATATTTAGGTCTTTGATGCATCTTGAGTTAATTATATAGGGTGTGAGATGGTGATGCTCTTTCATTCTTTTGCATATGGATATCTAATTCTCCAAGCCCCATTTGTTGAAAAGACCATTTTGTACCAATTGAGTGGGCTTGGAGGCCTTGTCAAATATTAGTTGGGTGAATATGTGCGGGTCTATATCTGAACTCTTAATTTGATTCAATTGGTCAATATGTCTTTCCCTGTGCCAATACCATACAGTAATGACCACTGTAGCTTTGTAGTATGCTTTGAAGTCAGGTAGCATGATTCTTCCAATTACATGTTTCCATTTCAAGATGGTTTTAATTATTCAGGGCTCATTACCCTTCCAAATAAGTTTGATAATATGCTTTTTCAGTTCAATGCAAGATATTGTTGGAACTTTTTTTGGGATTGTGTTGAATCTGTAAATCAATTTGGGTTGAACAGACATCTTAATGATATTTAGTCTTCAATCTATGAACACGGAATAGTCTTCCATTTATTTAGGTCTTCTTTATTTCCTTTAGCAGTGTATATAGTTTTCTGTGCACAAGTCCTTTACATCCTTAAGTTTATTCCTAGACATTTGATTCTTTCAGTTGCTTTTCTTCCTCATATTGTTCATTATTAGTGTACAGAAACGCTACTAATTTTGTGTGTGTTGATGATATATCCTACCACTTTACTGAACTTGTTTATTCACTCCAGAATGTTTGTTGCACATTTTTCAGGACTTTCTATTCATAGGATTTTGTCATCTGCAAATAGTGAAAGATTTAAATCTTCCTTACCAATTTGTATGATTTTGTTTCTTTTTCTTGCCTAGGTTCTCAAGCAAGTACTTCTAATACAATGATAAATAAGAGTGGGGGCATTGGGCATGCTTGTTGTGTCCAGATCTTAGAGGGAAAGCCTTTAGCCTTTCACCATTGAATATGAGGTTCAATGTAGGTTTTTCATATATGTAATTTATCATGTTGAGTAAGTTTGCTTCTAATCCTATCTTTTTTTTCTTTTTTTTTATGGTTAAAATGATTTTATTTTCTACACTTTGTATAGTTTGAGGCATAGGCAATAACAAATTATTATTACTTCCCCTTTTTGGGCTGTGGGGCAGCTGGCACTTTACCTTGTAACTTTAGTGCCTGTCTTGGTCTTGCTGTTAGCATCTTAACTGGAGCTATGGCTACAGCCCACATCGCCGAATTCCAAGAGTTCCGTTGTAGTGTCTGCAGCACTGAAAGCACACCTACCCCTTCTGAGAACAGGAGGGGACTGATGTCGCAGTTGTTGGAGTGAGCACGAAGGACACTCGTGGGTGATGTTCATGAGCTGCTGGCGAGTGACAGGCAGTTGGAACTGCTGGGCTAGGCACCACAAGGTCTGGTATCCATGATGCTTGCCTTTTCGGTGGAGCCACTCTGCTGCTTTTTGGGTCTCAATGGTATAGCATCTGGATCTTCGTGAGGGCATCTGCTTCAACCGTCCCAGCTAAGATTCAGTGTCTGGTGTTGGATGGGTTCTCTCAGCAGTGGCAGGGTGGAGATTCCTCACCAATCAGTCAGTCACAGTGATCCCAGACCCGAGTTTTTGGACACCAAATGTTAGAGAAAAACGGTGCTCACTGGGATGCAGAGACTGACGATTGAAGGCAGGAAGTTTATTGGGAAGTTCTCTCTAATCCTATCTTGTAAAGTGTTTTTTTTTTTTTTTTATCAGAAAAGAATGCTGTATTTGGTTAAATGCCTTTTCTGCATTGATAGAAATGCAGATTTTTTTCTCTTGATCTGTTAATGTGGTGTATTACATTAATTGATATTCTTATGTTGAGCCATCCTTGCATATCTGGGATAAAACTCACTTGATCATGGTGTATAATTCAATTGATGTGTTGTTAGATTTGATTAGCAAGTATTATGTTGAGAATTTTTGCATCTAAGTTCATTAGATAGCTGGTCTGTAGTTTTTTTTTCTTGTGGCATTTTAATGTGATTTTGGTATTAGGGTAATGTTGGCATCAGTGAATTAGTTAGGCAATTTCCCCCTATCTTATATTTTTTGAAATAGTTTGAGCAGAATTGGTATTAATTCTTTCTGGAATGATTTATAGAATTTACCTGTGAAGAAATCTGGTCCTGGACAACTCTTGTTTGAAAGATTTCTGATGACGTTCAATCTCTCTAATTGTGATTGATCTGTTGAGTTCTTCTATTTCTTTTTTCATCATTGTAGGTTGCTTGTGTGTTTCCAGAAATTCTCCTATTTCATCTAAATTTCCATCTGGTAAGCATACAATTTTTCATAGTATTCTTTTATGATATCCTTTATTTCTGTGGTATCAGTGGTAGTATCCCCTCTCATTTTTTTACTTTATTTATTCGCATCTTCTCTGTTTTTTTCTTTATTAGTCTAGTTAAGGGTTTGTCAATTTTATTAATCTTCTCAAAAACTAGTCTTTGTTTTGTTAATTTTTTCTAATGTTTATTTTATCTCAATTTCATTTAGCTCTGCTCTAATCTTTGTGATTTCCTTCTTTCTGCTTGCTTTGTGCATAGTTTATTGTTCTTTTTCTTGTTCATCTATATGTGTGGTTAGGTCTTTGATTTTAGTAGCTCTTTCTTCTTTTTTAATATAAGCATTCATGGCTACAGATTTCCCTCTCAGCACTGCTTTAGCTGCATCTCATTGGTTTTGATATGTTGTGCTTTCATTTTCATTCATTTTGATGTAGCTACTGATTTCTTTTGCAATTTTCTCTTTGACCCACTGATTGTTTAAGATTATGTAATTCCATATTTCCATGCCTTTTCTGGTTCTCTGCCCCTTATTAAGTTCTACTTTCATCCTGTTGTGGTCAGAGAAATTAAGTTTTATAATTTCAATCTTTCTAAATTTTTTCAGACTTGTTTTGTGAACTAGCATGTGGTCTATCCAGGAGAATGATCCATGTGTGCTCAAGAAGAATGTATATCCTACAGTATATGGGTGTAATGTTCTGTATATGTCTATTAGGTTTAGTTCCTCTAACTTATTATTCAAGATCTCTGTTTCTTTATTAACTCTCTGTTGAGATCTTCTGTCTAATGATGATAATGGTATATTAAAGTCTCCAATTATAATTGTGGAATCATCTATTTCACCTCTTAGTTTTGCCATTATTTGACTCATGTATTTTGGGGCACCCTGGTTACATGCATAAATATTTATGGTTGTTCTGTAGACAGTGAGCACAAAAACAATGGGGCAGAGGGGAGAAATAAAGAAATAAATCTTTAAAAAATATTTATGGTTGTTCTTTCTTCTTGATAGCTTACCCCTTTTATTAATATATAATGATTTTTTTTGTCTCTTACATTAGTTTTGCATTTAAAGTCTAATTTGTCTGATATTAATATAGCTACTCCTACAGATTTTTGGTGACTGTTTGCATGTAAAATCTTTTTCCAACATGTTGGTTGCAATATCCTTGTATCTCTGGGTCTAAGGTGAGTTTCTTGTAGACAGTATATAGATTGGCCATATTTCCTTATCTATTCTGCATATCTGTGTTTTTTGATTGGAGAGTTTAATCCATTAACATTCAATGGTATTACTATGCAGGCAGTACTTACTTTAGACATTTTTTCTTTTGACTTATATATGTCATATTTTATTTCTATTTCTCTTTTTATCCTTTCAGTTATTCTTACTAATAATCTTCCTTTCTACACTCTCCTCAAACCCTCTCCCTCCTGTTTTTTCCTTTCAATCTTCAGATCTCCCTTTAGTATTTCTTGAAGGGCAGGACTGTTGTTAACAAACTCTTAATTTCTGTTTATATGTGACTATTTTGAACTCCCCCTCATTTTTGAATACCAACTTTGCTGGGTACAGAATTCTTGGCTGGCAGTTTTTTTTCTATTGTTGTTTTGTTTTGTTTTTTGTTTTAGCACTTTACTATGTCATACCACTGCCTTCTTGCCTCCATTGTTTCAGATGAGAAATCAGTGCTTAAGCTTATCAAGCTTCCCTTTTATGTGATGGATCTCTTTTCTCTTACAGCGCTCAGGATTCTGTCTTTGTCTTGAGCATTTGACAATTTGATAAGTATTTGTCTTAGGTAAGCCTGTTAGGATGTATTTTGTTTGGAGTGTGCTGCACTTCCTGGAAATGTACATCTTTGTCCCTCAAAATATTTGAGAAATGTTTAGCCATTATTTCCTCCAATACTCCTTCTACTCCCTTTCCCGTCTCTCCTCTCTCTGGGATGCCTATAATGCATATGTTTGTGTGTTTCATGTTTTCATTTAATTCCTTAAGTACCTGCTGATTTTTTCCTATCTTTTTATCTATCTGTTCTACTATCTGTGTGATTTCAGATATTCTACCTTCAATGTCACTAATTCTTTCCTCTGCGTGTTCAAATCTGCTGTTATGTGCTTCTAGCATATTTTTAATTTCTTGCATTGTCCCTAACATCAACATCAGATCTGATTTCTTTTTATGTATGTTTACAATTCTGTATTCTCTCCCAGTGTCTTCTTAATATCCTTTGTATCTTCTTTCACTTCATTAAGTTGATTCATGATATTTGTTTTGACATCTTTGATTTGTTGTTCCACATTCTGCATCTCCTCCTGCTTTTTAGTTTGTTCATTACACTGGGCCATGTTTTCCTGTTTCTTAGTATGGCTTGTAATTTTTTGCTGGTGTCTAGACATCTATTTATCTTCATGAGCTTATTCACTTGGTTAGCTTTTCATTCTACTCTAGGGTTTTATTTTATTCTGTTTTGTTTTGTTTTGTGTTAAGTGTCCTCTTTGAAACTTGCTTACATTTATTCTATATCCTTGTAGCTGTCTCCCTTGAAAAATACTAGAAAAGGAAACAAAAAAGAAAAGAGAGAAGAAGAGATAAAGAATAATAATAAAATAAAGATGGAACCATAAAAAAACAAGGGAAAAATAATTAATAAGAGTGAAAAATTATAAAAAAATTAAAAGGAATAAGAATAAAACAGGTAGAATAATTTTTAAAAAAAAGAAATAGGAAAAAACAGAATAAAATAAAAAACAGAAAGATGAGATGAGAAGAAAGATAATGAAGACCAAACAAGAGAAGTTGGAATGAAAGAAAAACAGTGGAAGAGGGGAAAAAAGAAAGAAAGAAAAGTAATAGAGAGAATAAGGAGAAGAAAGAGAAAATGGAAGGAAAATAAAACAAAAGAAACAAAGAAAAAAACAGAAAAAACAAACAAACAAACAAAAAAACAAGCCTCCCTCTCTGGCCACTAGCAACCATCTCAGGCCACCAGTGCTCACCAATAAATCACCCTGCAGCCTGCCCTCCACAGATAAGTTACTTGGGAGTAGAGAAAGAAAAAAAATATATGTATATATACACACACAATACAATATATATATATACACACACATGTATATAACAAATAAATTAAAAAAAAAAAAACTGAAAAAATATTCAGTCTAAGTTCCCTGTCACAAGGCTGCTTGTCTCTCAACACCTCCTCCTCCAGGGTGCCGGCTAGGTGCTTGACAACCTGTTGGCTCACTCTCTGGATGTCCAGAAGCACCTGACAGCTTCTGGGCTGCCTTTCCCCATCCCCCTATCCCTCAGGCCAGTTGGGCTTCTGAAGGCTGGTCCTCTGCCTCTCCCGGTCTTCTTTTCCCTCTGGCAAGTTGGGCTTCTGATGGTTTGCAGCTGCCTCTTCCAACTTCCCTCTCTTCTGGGCTGTTAGGTGCCTGTCAGCTCACCTACTCACTGATGCAGTTTCTTTCAATCCCAGGACGGTTGGGTGTGATAGCACACCTGATCAGCTCCCTGCTCCCCTCTCCCTGGAGCTGCTTCAGCACTGGCTGACGTCTTTCCATTTCCCAGAACTGGCTGAGATCTGATCTGCCTCCCTACTACCTCTCTCTTCCCCGAGCTGGCTTGGTGCCACTCCTGCAACTTTTTGCCCTGCAGTTCCCCTACCTCAAAGAGCCTGCCTGGGCGCTGAACATTCCCTTTGTCACACAGGGGCTTTCCTCACTCTTGGAGCCAGGTGAGCCCTGGTCTTCTAGCGAAGACATTTCCCCAGATTCTTTCTTCCCTTGAGCTGGCTGTGTGCTAGCTTGAGTGCCCTATCTCCCACAGCTTCCCTTTCCTCCTGCCAACGGAGTCCCCCCTCATTAGCTGCACTCTCCAATTCCTCCCATGGTTACACGGCTTCTCTTCTGACAGGAAAACCTTCCTACCTTGATGCAATTTCTGGAGGAGGAGTGCAGCCTACCATTCTCTACTCTGCTATCTTGAATCTCCATTTTGTTAAGTTTTTTTATAACCAGTTCTATTCATTTCAATTGTGCTCTCAGCAAAGAATATGGTTTTACATATGGCTTGCCTTTTAGGTCAGCTATTTTCATTAATGTTATACCTCAGAATTAAACCAGTATCATTATTCTCTAGGGTCTAAAATGATATATTGGTTTGTTTTAGCCGGGGGTGTTTTTCAGCAGGGTATGAATCTGCCACTTTCTACAATGTGCCTACATTTTAGAAGATACAGAGTAACCAAATCAGATGCCTATTTTCCCCAAGGAGCTTCACAGAGACTACCCAGAGTACAGAATATGTTAGCTTTTAGGTTGCACAGCAGGTATCTCTCCAGTGGGTTTATAGGAGAATCTGGAGAAAATAAGAAAACATGTTTTAAACATCAGAGGACCTACCTGTATGGGAACCACAGAAGAAAATGAACACAGCTAACCCAAAATACCAATATCTGGTATTGACCTATCATCATATGGAAAGCAAGAAATTCCTGAGGAAACTGTAAAAAAAAAAAAAAAAATTCTAGTATCAACAGTTCCCACTTCCAAGAATCCCTAAATCTGTCAATTTTATGCCATTTGC
>JAQZBX010108266.1:0-10570 GCA_029593785.1 Cabassous unicinctus
GAGGAAGCACTCTTGGAAGGCTGTAATTGGAAATTAACAAGCCATGATGGATCAATTTAGACTTTAATCTCAAATGTACAGTAAATGGCAGAGCAAACTGCAGGGAGGAAAGGACCACTTCTTCATAATTCATGTCAGAAGTAGCTCACAGAGTCACAGAACATCTGAGCTTGAAGAGAGCTCACTAAGATACCCTCCTACCACCCGGGCATTGAACAAATAGAGAGGAGAGACTCCGTCATATTGGCTGACATGACCAAAGTCATACATTTTGCATTAGTGGTAGAGGAAAAGACTAGAATCCAGGTGGAAAGAGGTGAGTTGTTGTGACATGAAAATGACATTATATTCAGATCCCAATCCTGTTACATCCTGGCTGAGATAACTGGGGAAATTAATTTTTCTTCTCTAAACTAGGATTTTCTCATCCTTGAAACGAGAACAATGTTTATTCCAGAGGGTTTCTGAGATTCCTGCAGTGTGGCCGACCACTGCTATCTGCCTATCCAGTATCCATTACTCCTTCTTCCTAAAAGGACGCGGTTTGTGTTTGGGGCAGCAATGGGCTCATTTCCCTGACTCCCAAATGACACAGTTCCTGAAAATGAATAACAAGCTGAGGGTTTCTGGGAAAGCTTTTCCTTGCTGAATCAGGTCCCAGCCGTTCCCTGCTTCCCACTTGTTTCTGCCTGCAGTGGAGACATGGGGCTGGAAGTGAAGTAGCCATGTGGCAATCATGGAAGCTTAAGCTCGAAGGCAGAATCCAACCTACCAAAGGTGGTGCAGAGGAAACAAAGAAAAAGCCTGGGATGGCCTTGTTGGATGGTTCCACCAGCCACGAACCACCTGCTTCTACACTTCCTCTTAGGAGAGAAAAATTGATCCTTATTTCGCTAAGCCACAGGTATATTGAAAAGTTAGTCTCGATTATTTTCTGCCTGTAGTAAAACTATCCATCTGTACTCTTGGCCTCATGGAGGGCAGAGTGTATTTCCCCATGTCTTGACTTTGGGCTCAGTCACGTGACTTGTATTGGTCAATGGGATATTGACAGATGAAATGTGAGCAGAGCCTTTAAATGTGCTTGTGCAATTGGGCTTACCCTCTTGTGCTTATGACATCTCCATGAGAAGAACCTGTCCCAAGAAATTTGCTGGTCTCAAAAGAGAAGTGGGAAACAAGACTTACCCCAACTCATGGCCTGGAGCTGAACCTAGCCTAGATCAGTCAGTCCCAACCAAGCCACAGCTGTTTGAGTAAAAATAAAAAAAAAAGCTTGCTATCATATGCCTCTGAGATTTGTGGGTTGTTTGTTATCCAGCAATAGCTGACTAATACATCCAGTATAATCAAGTTTTCTGTTGCTTTAACCAAAAAGCATTCTTAAATACAAACAAGATAACACATAAAAAGCACCTGGTGGGAGCAGATGTGGCTCAAACAGTTGAGCACCCACCTTCCACATGGGAGGTTCCAGGTTTGGTTCCCGGTGCTTCCTAGAGAGAAAACAAAACAAAACAAAACAAACAAACAAAAAAACAAGCAAATGAAAAGACCAACTCCAGAGAACTGATGTGGCTCTGTGGCTCTGTGGTTGAGTGCCAGCCTCCCACATACAAGGTCCCAGGTTCAATCCCCAGTCCCGGTACCTCAAAAAAAAAAAAAAAAAAAAAAGCGCCTGGTATCAATTAGGTGCCCAATAAATATGAGTTGTTTTATTTTCATATTATTTCTGAAAAAGGAAGAAATTTCTGTGAGTGATAGTTGACCTTTGATTTTGGCCTGTGGCTCTTTCAGTGAGTTTTTACCTGGCGTTTCCATTCCCATTGTGTTTATTTTCCCAATATAACATTATTCCAGACTCCACAAAACAAATTAAAACAAGCCCTCAGCAACATGGACTATGAGTTTAAAATTCAAAGAACTGAGATTTTTGGCATGGGGTTAATAATTATAACCAAGAGATTTATGAAAAGAGTCAAAGTACTAATGTTGCTCAGTCATAAGAAGTTGTAAGTTAAATTAGCCTGTGAATGCTCCTTTTGTTTCAGTTTATTTTATTTTTACCTTTTATGTGTGTACTAAGGCTATAATACAAGGTGTCGACTGTGTAATGGTCTCTTGCTGCTACTAAATGCCCAGGCCAAGCCACAAAGACTGTTTTCATAGCAGAAGACATTGATCTCATGGCCTGGTCCAATTACAATGACTGTGTGTATTATACTGAGTGACTGAGGGGGACTTTGAGAGGGGGCTGATGTGCATTTGACCTCTGGGGCCTGTTCCTGGGCTGCTGTCCTTTCAGGAGCTCAAGGGATGGAGATGTCGTGCTCCCATAAGCTGAACTGCTGAATCAAGGGTTAGCTAGAGCCTTGCCATTCAGTGGGGTCCAAGGCCCAGCAGCATCAGCAGCACCTGGGAGAGGCTTAGAAATGCAGAATCTCAGGCTCCACCCCAGACCTACTGAATCAGAATCTGCACTTAAAGAGACCCCAAGGTGAGTCTTTTTTTCTTAAGTTTTAAAAATTGAAATACAATTGACATACCATAAAATTCACCCTTCTACAGTGTACAATTCAGTGAGTTTTAGTATATTCATGAAGTTGTGCAACCATCACCACTGTTTAATTCCAGAACATTTTTATCACCTGAAAAGAAACCCTGTACCCATGAGCACTCTCCGTTCCCCCTGGTCCTCCAGCCTCTGGCAACCAGGAATCTACTTTCTGTCTCTCTGGATTTGCCTAGTCTAGACATTTCCTATAAATGGAATCAAACATTATGTGGCCTTTTACACCTGGCTTTTTTCACTTAGCATAATGTTTTCAAGGTTCATCCATGTCACAACTTGAATCAGTACTTCATTCCTTTCTATGGCTGAATGATGTTCGATTGTACTCATATCACATTTTGATTATCCATTACTCAGTTGATGGACATTGGGTTGTTTCCATTTTTTTACTGTTTTTTGAATGATGCTATTATGAGCATTTGTGTGTAATTTTTTTTGTGGATGTATGTTTTCATCTTTCTTGGGTATATACCTAAGAGCGCATTTGCTGGGTCATATGTTAGCTCTGTGTTCAACCCTTGAGGAACTGCCAGACTGTTTTCCAAAGTGGCTGCACCATTTTATATTAACAACAGCCATGTATGAGGGTTTCAGTTGCCCCACATCCACACTAGTGGGTGTGAAGTGACATATTAGAGAAAGACACAAGACATACCCCATTTGAAGAACGGTCCCCAAAATACCTGAACAGTATTCCTCAAAAGACATATTAGTATACCTGTAAAAGAAAGGAAAAAAAAACACCATAAAAAGTTTGGGGTACTGTTGTCCTGATAAAATGTTTAACAGCCACCTCTCCGCAGAAAGCAAGCCCTCATTTTAGCATTTGCCAATTTCTGTGGTGTAAATATTCTTATCATGGCTGATTTCAAGCTACCAACATGATGTCACTGCATGTGGAGTGGAAAGAGACCTGCAGGGTAGCTCTCATGAGCTGGCGTGGGCCATTTCCAGCACACCCTTGGTTTGGGATTAAGCAGAGTGGGGGAGGTGGCTGATCTACTTGTCCAGGATCCCTTCCTTTAAGAAACCAGCCCACCCACCCCCCACTCCATTTGCTCTGATGGGTCTGTAAATCCAGAGTGTCTGCCCTCCTCTGCCAAAGGAGTGGGCATGGGATTCAGGCTGGCCAATCAGTAACTGGTTCTGGGATAGGCAGGTGACCCAAGTCAAGCCAATTTGAGTCTTTCTTGGGACTTTGCTGCCAAAACTAAGAAGGATGATAGTCTCTTTACATTGAGCTGGATGAGCTGGATGGAGTCTGGAGCTCTTGGAGGTCAACTTCCCTATCACATTGGGGAGTTTGTTATTGCAAAATAAAGCCGAGCTCAGAAAATGGAGAGATTAGTTCCTAATGACATTCTTTGGAATCCAACCTGGATCCAACCATGTCTGAAGTATACTAGGCTCACTGGATTTTGCAATTACATGAGACAATGTCTTCCCTTTTCTGCTTTAGAGTGTTCGAGTTAGGTTTCTGTCACAAGGAAAAGACCCTTTACACACAGTAAATATACAGGGTGAAGCTGTAAATAGACTTAGCTATGGACCTGTCCAAACATCTACATGGACAAGTCCATCATAGAGTGAAACTGTCTAGAGGAGAAAAACACATGACCCTCTTATTTCTTTATAGACAAAGAACTACAGGAATGATTTCACATTCTTCTTAACTCCACTATAAGAAAAAGAGCACACATGCATGATAATAAATGGCAACTAGTTCTCAGCCTATGTGTCAGAGACAATAGGGAGTAGTGGGGATTATGGCAAACTGGAGAGCACGTCATGTCCCATCCAAAGGGGCAGCTGCTCCACAGAGCAGCTCATGGATTTCATCTAGGAAGGCCAGATGTTTCCATTTCTTTTTTTTTTTTTTTTCAAGAAAACCAAAGATCTGAATTTGTATATAAAATCTTCCATTTTTAAATGATAATTTATCTAAAAATAATTATAGGGGGTAGATGTAGCTCAATGGTTGAGTGCCTGCTTCCCATGTACGAAGTCCTGAGTTCAATCCCTGGTATAATTTTTATATTTATATAATTATAAAAATTATATTTTTATAATTATATAAATATATATTTTTATGTAATTATAAAAATAATTACAACACTGTACAGGCCAAATGAAACCTGTGTAAGGGTGGTAGCTCACCAGCAAGTCAGCAGGTTGGAACTTCGGCCAGAGAAGTAATAAGTCTGGAAAACTGCCCCTAAATGAGGACGCCACGATGTTTTAAACATTAAATGTAGTCTGACTGGACGTGTACCATCTCCCAGGTGACTGCATTTAGACCTCTGCCTCCCATTTTCACTCTGTATTTTTTCTTATTTAAAAAAGCTTTTTAAAAAAGGAAATATTTCAAATATACACAAAAGTACAGAGCATTAGACCATTGCAAACACATATGGGCCCACTGCCCAGCTTTTAGACATCTTATCTTGTTGCCAAGGTGCTTCAGCTTCTTTCAAATAACAAAACTTTATCGTTACAGTTGAAGCCAAATATTTTCCTATTTTCCCTCCCACCATAGAGGTAACCACCACCACAGAATTGATTGGTATCATTCCTGTGCTCGTTCTAATACTTTTACTACATATGTGTGTGGTCATAATTATAATATATTATTGCCCAGTGTGCTTTAGATTTCAAGTAAGTGATATTATACTAGACATATTATTCCGCAGGTTGCTTTCTTCATGCAACATGATTTTTTTTTTCCATAGTAATTGTTTTGGGGATTTATCTTTCCTGACCTACAGAGTTCTAGCTCATTCGATTTAGTTGCTGTTGAACATTCTAGTTTATGACTCTAGCACAACTTCTCTATGTTCCTGTGGATGGACATTGTGGCAGAGCCTCTAAATTCCCCACCTGCAACCCCTTGGCTACACAGAGTCCGCCTGCCTGTACACATCAACCAGCAATTCCCGGCAGCTCTTACCCGAAGGTGTTTCTCTGGCTGCCTGAACCTGCTAAGCACGTGCATACGGCAGGTGAGAAGTGTCAGGGAATTACCGCTTCTAGGAGAGATGTCAATCAATGAGGGCTGGGAGCTCATAGATAAATACCCCAGGTCACTCAGCCTTTAGGGGGCTAGCCAGAGAATGCTCTGTTCAGTCTCTTCAAGGGTCAGAGGCGCGGAGCTCCACTTGCCCTCAACGATAACCTCACTCTCGCACCCTGTTTTGCCCTTTCCCCCTTCCCTGTCCAAATCCCTCCCTTTCACTCCCTCACTGTGCTTTCCGGGTTACCTCCCAAATGAACTACCCAAATCCTCATGCTCCTCTCTTTCCAGACATATTGCAGTGGACTTTTTGTACACATCTCCCTTTGCACACGAGCGTCCCCCGAGATCGGGAACTGGAAGCTGAATCTCCAAGGCAAAGGGGGTTGCAAGCCTTCTGCTTTATTAAACATTGCTAAGTTGCTCTCCCAAGTGGCCGTGCCAATTCACTTTTCCACCAAGAGCGTGAGGAATTCTTGCTTCCTCGCATCCTTTCCAACCTTGGTATTGCCAGACTCTTGTAAGTCACCCACCCGGAGAATGAAATGAGATGTCACTAGTGAACAATTGTTCATATATTTTTTGGACATTAGGCTTCTTCTGTGAATTGTCTGTGCATGTCCTCAAACCACATTAAAACAATTTTATTGTGGTAACATATACACAACACAAAATCTCCCATTTTAACCACTCAAATGTGTATAATTCAATAGTATCAATTACATTCACAATATTGTGCTGCCATCACCACCACCCACTACCAAAACGTTTCCATCACTTCAAACAGCAACTCTGCATCCACTAGGAAATAAATCCATCAATTCCCACCACCACCACCACTCCAGGCCTTAGTAACCTCTAATCTACTTTCTGTCTCTATGAATTTGCTTATTCTAGGTATTTCATATAAGTGGAGTCATACAATACATATCCTTTTGTGCCTGGCTTATTTCATTCAGCATTCTCCATGCTGTAGCCTGTTCCAGAACTTCATTCCTTTTTACAGTGGAATAATATTCCTTTGTATGAATATACCACATTTTATATTTCTATCTGTTGATGGACACTTGGATTGCTTCCATTATTTTGTAATTGTGAATAATGCTGCTATGAACATTAGTGTGCAAATATCTGTGTCCCTGTTTTCAATTCTTTTGGTGGAATTGCTGAGTCATACAATAATTCTATGTTTAACTTTCTGAGACTTCACCAAAGTGTTTTCCGCAGTGGCTGCACCATTTTACATTCCCACCAACGATGTACAAGGGTTCCTCTTTCTACGTATCCTCTCCAACACTTATTTTCCATTCTTAAAATAATAGCCTTTCTGGTAAATGTGAGGTGGTATCTCATTGTGGTTTTGACTTGCATTTCCCTAGTGGCTAAGGATGCTGAACGTCTTTTCATGTGCTTATCGGCCGTTTGTATGTCTTCCTTGGTGAAATGTCCATTCAAGTCCTTTGCCCATTTTTTAAATTGGATTGTTTGTTTTTTATGGATGCTTTATATATTCTGGGTTCTAATCCTGGACTGGCTTTATGAATGGCAAAAATCCTCTCCCACGATGGGTCCAGAGCAGGAAACACATGGTCAACAAAGCCTAAAATATTTACTATCTGGCCCTTTACAGAAAAAGTTTGCCACCACCTGATATAGAGTAGTGGCCAACGAGCTCTACAGGAAATTCTGCTGAGGGTACTTTTGGAAAAGTGTTCCTCCCTCAAGAGGAGAAGCCCATTTTACTGCTGCCCTCTGACTTCCTCCTTTAGGCACCATCATGGGAGGATGTGGTGCTTGGAGCTGTGGCAGCCATCTTGTGACTCTGAGGGAAGCTCAGAAGAATCATGGAGACACCCACTATATTAGTCAGCCAAAAGGGGGCTGATGCAAAACACCAGAAATCTGTTGGCTTTTTTTTTTTTTTCCTAAGTGGGTTTTTTTTTTGGTTTTTTGTTTTTACTGGGAGGTCCTGGGGATCAAACCCCAGTCCCTCTGCATGGTAGACGGACGCCAAACCGCTTGAGCCACATCCATTTCCCTGTTGGCTTTTATAAAGCAGATTTATTTGGGGTAGAAGCTTACAGTTACCAGGCCATAAAGTGTAAGTTTCTTCCCTCACCAAAGTCCATTGCCACATGTTGAGACAAGATGGCTGCCAACATCTGCCAAGAGTTCAGGCTTCTTGGTTCCTCTCTTCCCAGGGCTGCGTTTCTCTCTGGGCTCAGCTCCTCTGTTTCCTCCATAAGGTCAGCTGTAGACTATGAGGCTCTCTAGGCTTTGCTTCTCTCCACAAAGCCGGCTGTGAACTGTCAGGTGAAATGGCTCTTTTCCCAGGGCCTTCTCTCCTTCCTCACGACCAAGCTCCTCTGTGTGCTTATTTCCCAGGGCTCCAGCTCAAAAACTCCATCATCAAAACACTCCAACTCTGTCTTTTATCTGTGAGTCCCCACCCACCAAGGGCCTCAATGCCCTACTGAAGTGGCCCAATCAAAACCCTAATCATAACTTAGTCATGCCCAGAGGAACAGACCAGTTTACAAGCATAATCCAATATCTATTTTTGGAATTCATAAATAATGCCAATCTGCTACACCCACCCAGCACCCCGGCAGTACTGAAATACGGAATCAACCTCAGAACTGCCCTCTGCAGCCTTCTCCTTATGTGAGAAAGAGGCTGAGGGGTGGATTCAATTAAACAATCGGGGTTGGGGTGGGGGCTTCTTAAAGAAAAAGAATACAAAACCATGCATAAAATATTGGTATTCATGTGATTATTTATTTGGAATAAGAAATCACAACCTGTTACAAATTTAAAAGGCTGACAAATACCACAGAAGTCACAAAATCCAGAAAAAGAATATAAAATTGTATTAATTAACTACATGACACACCTCTGCATTACTTCGCTACAGGAAAAGCTTCTGGCTCTACACCTTCCAAACCCTGTTTCTCCGCCCCTCCTCCCTAGTGTGAGACAGCCTGTGAACTTGCACTTTCACGTCTGGTGAGTCAGTGCAGTGTAGAGAAATATTCCTAGAAGCCTTTCTACCCTGGACTCTAAGTAGCAACATAACTATACATGGAAATGACTGGGAACTTCCTAAATACATCACACGAAACCCCCTCTAAATGTATTCCCAACTCAACTTCCCGTCAGAGGGACTCCACAATTGCCCATGGCCACTGCAGCATCACAAGACACAAGATAAGGGGACGTTTGAGTGAAAAGAAGCAGCGTTCTTCACCAGTTATGAGAAAAATAACTCCTGCAAATTTTACAAAAGCACATGATCATGTGACCACATTGGTAGGGTCTCTTCCAGGGTTTTGGAGGGTCCCCTGCAGGTGAGCGAGGGGCTTGAAACTTCAGCTTCATTACCTTCTCAGTCATTCCCCCTCCGATTGCTATTTTTCAAGTGGCTGTTTAGCTTACGTGCACCTGAAAGCATTCCTAACCGATGCAACGTATCCCTGCTCATGTAGTCTCACTCCCAGGTAGCAGCAGCCTGGCTGAGAGTCAGTGTAGCATGAGTTTTTCTGATCCCTACCCCTAGCTCCACCCACAATACTCAATGCCTTTCCTCTGGGCATCTGCCACTCTTTACATCTCCATCATGCAACTTATGAAAATGATTTGCAATAGCCTATTTACGTATCTGTCTCTACCACTAGACTCTAAGCTCTGTGAGGGCAGGAACCATGTCTTTCTTGCTCCCCAAAACCTCCACTGTATCTCCAGCACCTGCCCCAGCACCTGGCCTAGAATATATACTCAATTGCATGCCAGCCATGCAACAGGTGCTCACTAAATAGCAGATGTTTTTTTATCATCATTATTACCAGCCCCTATTTTGCAAACTTCTACAGAGATAGATATCTGAGTGACTTTCATTTGCTTTCCAATCTGTGCAGAATTTCAGCCAATTTCAACATCTGTATTTCCAATTAACAAGCTAGCTATAATTATTTAAATCAGGGCTAGTTCTCAAGATGACCCTTTGGATGTCTCTGAAATTACGTGTGGACTTCAGTACCTCTGGATGATAAAATCAAAGCAGAGAAATTCATACTCATTAAGTGACCAAAAAAAAAAAAAGTAAAGAATAAAAACACATCTTAAGATGAAAGCAGTATTTTGAATATTGGGGACATTCACAGCTAATTTATTTGAGTATTTCCTTCTCATTGGCTTTGAAGGCAGAACACCAGGGCTGGGAGAAACTTCAGGGCGAAGTTTGCTGGAGGCAACTAGAGAAATTGTAGAACATCACCTTGCAGACCCTTTGGGGTGGGCTAGAGGAGCAGAGATTGCATTCAACTCAGGGCTGGAGTCCGTCCTTCAGGAGCCTTAAGCGCCCCCAAGAGTGCGGCATAGAATGTTGTGAGTCTTCCTGATGTAACGTTCTATGGGGGACATCCCCTCACCTATGGAATGGTGTTACCCCTAATCGGTGAGCCTGAATCTAACCCAGCCTCTGGAACTAACATCCCTTTTACAGGAAAGACTGGACAAAGTTAACGTCAGAAGGAAGCAATCAGACAAGTTCAGAATGCAGGATGTTTTACAAGACAACTGGCCTGATTCTTTTACAGGGGGAGCCAAGATGAGAAACACCAAAAAAACAGGAACTAAGGTGGCGCAGGCAGTAGGACGCCTCTCTCCCGTATCGGAGGTTCCGAGGATCGAATCCCAGTGAAGACAGGAGGAGAAGGATGAGAAGAGAGGGCAGAAAACAGACACAGAGAATTGCCGAGTGAATGGACACAGAAACAGCAGAAACGGGGTAGGGGAGTAAAAATGGATAAAAGTAAGTAAATAAATAAATCTTTAAAAAAATAAATATGCTACTAAAACTAACAAGTGAGTTTAAAAAGGTCACAGAGCAAGGAGCAAATAAATAAAAAACCTAAGTTGTGATACAGTAAAAACTATTTTTAAAAAAATCATTTTTATTCAATGTCATTGAATTAAAAAAAAAAAAAAAA
>JAQZBX010108267.1:0-10570 GCA_029593785.1 Cabassous unicinctus
ATGTAGGAAGGAGGTGTTCTGCCACCAGCGCCACCTCGGTTCCTGGTTTTCGGAGCATCTCGTCTTGTCTCTCCCCTGCGTCTCTCTCCTGTTACGTCATCATCTTGCTGCATGGCTCCCGGGGCCTGGCGGCTCACCGGCACACAGAGCCTGGCAGCCCATGCGCCTTCTATATATATATATTTTTTTATTTTACCAGGAGGTCCCGGGGATCGAACCCGGGTCCCTCCATATGGCAGACGGATGCCCAACCATTTAAGCCACATCCGACCCCTGTAACCTTTTTTTGAAACCTGGACATTTTGATACTTTAATGTGTTATCACTGATATTTAGACTCTGGCTGTCTGTTCCATAAGTTTATATTCAGCTAGGTTATGACCAAATTTTCCTTGAATGCAAGAGCTAACCAAAAAAAAAAAAGAAAACACTTTTACTGGTTTTTGCATATTGACCTGTGTGAGTGCTGTCTTTCAGAGCGTATCCATACAGTGGCTTGTATGAGAATAGCTTGGGGATAAAGCGTAGGGGCCTCCCTGATCTTTTATGCACTTGTGGCCCTAGGAATTCCACCATTCCCACAGTTCTAAATGTCCCCTCTTCCCCAGGAGTCAGTTTCCTGATGATCCTAGGCCCTGTAATCTATGTCCTACAGCCAGCAGTCCCTTGCCCCAGACACCACAACTTGACTTCTCTCCAAGAGTGCCCTGTAGGAAGGCTCTGTGAGCTGCCTTCTACATGCAGGGCAAGTTCTAGGATGGTGAGTCCTTCAGGCCACCAACAGAGACATTAGGCCAGACATATGTGCTCCCAGCATGTGCATAAGGGCCACTCTGCTTTCTCTACACCCTGGACCAGGAATCTACAGTGGGAGCATGGGCTAACTCTGCACTGAGCTGGTATAATGGGGAGGGAAGGGGACAGCCACCGTGCCATGTTACTACTGTCCTTTTACTGTTTTCTGGAGCTTTGACAAAGATGTTTCTGCCAGGTCTTGCTGGTTGTTCAAAGCCTCTCTGGGGGGACAGAGCCCTGAAGCATCTCACTCAGCTATCTTGATCAGGGTGGGACTTCCTAGCTGTGATATTTCTTTTTAACATTCATGTATCAAATTAATAGTTTTAACTCATCTGGTGATATTTCCTATATGCATATCTGTATCAGGCCTGGGATTGGGGCCAGGGATTAGGATTATATTTCATTATTTGTTCATAACACCTGAAAAAATTAGGCACTCAAATTTTTTTATTTTTTTATTTTCTTTATTTTTTAGGAGGTACCTGGGGATTGAGCCAGGGACCTCATACATGTGAAGCAGGCTTTCAGTCACTGAGCTACACCCGCCCCTCAAATTTTTATTTTGATGTTACCAAACCCTACTCCTTGTTTATGATTTCTCAGTTTAGATACTCAGGCTACTTGAGAATGTCTCTGAAGTTAAATGTGAAAATAAAATAAAAAGCTAATAAAAATACAAAAAAAATGAATAAATAAAAATACAAAAAAAAAGTTAAGTGTGGACAAAATTGACTTAGTAAAGGATTCATAAAAGATTTTTAACTTAAAATTTTTTTTATCAGGAAAAATGTATATGAGAAAGTGTTGGAGAAAGCATTTATTGAGCTCTGCTATATGCAGGTGCTAGAACTTAAAATAGTATCTTATTTAATCTTTGCATCAGTTCTAACTAAGTGTGGTAGTCTAGAAGGGATATAAAAATGACCAAAACACAGTCAGCCCTTCTTAAGGGATTCACAATCTCTTAAGGGAGGTAAGTATACAAATAAGATTTTCTTCCCATCTGTATTAGACAGCTAAAGAGGTGCTGATGCAAAGTACCAGAAAGCTGTTGGTTTTTATAAAAGGAATTTATTTGGGGTAATAGCTTACAGTTACAAGTCCCTAAAATGTCCATCTCAAGGTACCATAAGAGGTACTTCCTCGCCCAAGTCAGTTGCCACATGTTGAAGTAAGATGACGGGCCTGGTCTTTCCTTCCTTCCTTCTTAAGACTCCATGGGCCCTGCTTCTTCTGATTTCAGCTGTAGGCTGGCATAGGGTTTGCTTCTTTCTGGGCTTCCTCAGCTCGCTGCTCTGTTCTCTTCAGCTGCAAACTATCAGGCATATGGCTCATCTCTTTTCCCAGGGCAGCAGGATCAAAGTTCTCTCCTCTGCCATGTATGTGGAGCTCTTTCTTCCTGTGCTTTCTTCTGTGCGTCTTCTTGAGTGTCTGTTCATGTAGCCCAAACAAAGGGGGCGAGGACTCAACTCTGAGTCATGCCTTACTGAATCAAGTCCAATCAGATCAAAGCCCTAATCTTAACATAATTTAATCAAAGACATCTCAGCTGAATCTAATACACGCAGAAGAATAGACCAGTTTACAAACATAATCTCTCTTTTTGGAATTCATAAATAATCTCAAACTGCCACACCATCTCTAGAAGAGAGTTCTCTGTATTAGGAGCTCTTACGATTTCCCTTTCCCCTAGGCAGAAAGAAATAAAAGATAAAGTTCACATGTAGATAAATAAATTAGAGTTTCTGAGGTGCTCTTCCCAGTCAGCTTTTTTTTTTTTAAAGATTTATTTATTCCCCCACTCCCACCCCTTGTTTTGCGCTCGCCATCTGCTGTCTGTGCACACTTCTTTGTCTGCTTGTCTTCTCTTTAGGTAGCACCAGGAACTGATCCTTGGACCTTCCAGAGTGGAGAGAGGGGCTCAATCTCTTGCACCACCTCAGCTCCCTGGTCTGCTGTGTCTCTTAATGTATCTCTTCTGTGTCTCTTTTTGTTGCGTCATCTTGCTGCGCCAACTCTGCATGGGCCATCTTGCTTTTCACCAGGAGGCCCTAGGAATTGAACCCTGTACCTCCTATATGGTAGATAGGAGCCCAATCACTTGAGCCACATCTACTTCCCCCCAGTCAGCTTTTAATCTGTCTTTTGAAGCCATCATAGACACATTCCGTCCCCTTACCTTACTTAGCCTTTCTCACAGCCTGACATTATACAACATGTATCTCCTGGAGAGACATTGAGGTAGGACTGATCTCCTTTGTTGTCCCGACTTGTGCTCTTTGTAGCTGAAACATAAGAACCAGAAAGATCAGTTAAGTTGGGACTATTTTATTTGCCGTCTCTTGCTAGAATCTAAACACAGTGGAGGCAGGGACTGCTTTTGCTCACAACTGCATTTCCAGTGTCTAGAAAAGTACCCAGCATACATGTAGGAACTTAAAAAATTTAGTTGAATAAATAGATATTCTTGTTCTTTTTCTTTTATTTCCTACATGCAATGCTAAAAATCATGTATTAGTCATTGTATTAAACACTGGATAAACATCCTCACAAATTCCCTATGAAGTAGGTATTATTCCTGTCCTTAGTTTACACATGAGGCAAATGAGGCACAGAGAGCTTCTTGATAAAGCAATTTATCCAAGGTTACAGAACCCTGGTAAACTATGGAGCCAGAATCAAACCCAGGTCTCCTGATGCCAGAGACCTTGGCCATAACTACTGCCTCTGCAGTATTTCCTGCATCTTTGCTTTCTAATTCTGCTGCATAATTACCATCTTCTGCCAAAGGAATCTTCCTAAAGCATTGCTTTTGTCAGGTTACTTTGTGGCTTAAAACTCTCAATGACTTCACTGCTTTCCACAAAAAATACTTCATTGCTTGACATTTAAGGCTCTTCATAGTCTGGTTCCATTTGGGTTGCAGAGTTGGGCATGGGGTGGGTGGTAGTGTAATGGACTTCAATTGAAGAATGAATAATAGCTAAAATTGAAAGAGAAATGCCTTGTACTTATCCTTGTTCTAGGCATTTGGAATATGACAGTGAACAAAATAAAGTCTGTCCTCATGACACTTGGATTCTGGGAGTGTGGGAGGAAGACATTAAGCAAATGTCAAGTGCTTAAGAAAAATAAAGCAGAATAAGGGGTATGGTGGTAGAGGCGGGCAGTTAGTATAGACTGTTATTTCATATAGAGGAGTCAGGGAAGTTGTCTGAATAGGTGGCATTTTTTTGGTTTGTTTTTTAAAGATTTATTTATTTATTGCCCCCCTCCCCCATTGTTTTTGCTCTCTCTGTGTCCATTCACTGTGTGTTCTTCTCTGTCTGCTTGTCTTCTCTTTAGGTAGCACCGGGAACCAATCCTGGGACCTTCCAGAGTGGGAGAGAGGCGCTCAATCTCTTGCGCCACCTCAGCTCCCTGGTCTGCTGCATCTCTTATTGTCTTTCCTCTGTGTCTCTTTTTGTTGCATCATCTTGCTGCGCCAGCTCTCCTGTGCGGGTCAGCACTCTGCGCAGGCCAGCTCACCTCCACCAGGAGGACCTGGGAATCGAACCCTGGACCTCCTATGTGGTAGAAGGGACCCCATTCACTTGAGCCACATCCACTTCCCTAAATAGGTAGCGTTTTAACACAGAGCTAAGGTCAACAAGATGGATTTGGGGAGCGGTGAAGGGTCAAATCATGGAAGGCCTTGTAGACGATTGTGAAAAATCTGAGTGTAGTGGTTACCTAATATTTGTGTTTTATTAAAGATGGTCAGTTTTGTTAAAGTAGAATTGAGTCATACTGCCTTTGGAAAGGAATCAAGGCTTCTGAAATTAGGAGATCACAGACAGGATGCCATCTAGTGGCTATTTATTACATATGTAGGCAGTGAAACGTCCAGAAAATAAGTAGGCTCTAAAAAGTTTGTGTTGCCAGTCCAGTCCTATAAATATTTAAAATGTGGATGCCTGGAAAAGCCTTAGTTTCTGAACTATTTGAGAATAAGTTACAGATATCAAGCCCCTTTATCCCCAAATACATCATGTATTCCATTTGAAAAGGGAATTCACTTATATACCTACAATATAATTCTCAAAGTTAGGAAATAAAACATTAATACAGTATTTTTATTTAATCTACAAACTTTATTCAAATTTTGCCCAGTGTCCCTTATTGTGGGAAAAAGATGTTTTCTCTGCATTTCGTGTTTGGTTTTTTGTTTGTTTTTGGTTTTTTTTTTTTGTCTGTTTATCTATCTTTAGGAGGCACTGGCACCGAACCTGGGACCTCCCATGTGGGAGGTGGGTTTCAACTGCTTGAGCCACGTCCACTCCCCCTGCCTTTAGTTTTTGCATCTCTTTTAGAACAGTTCTGTGGTCTGCCTTTGTCATACCTGACATTGATATTTTTGAAGACTACAAGCCATTTATTTTATAAAATACATCTCAGTTTATGTTTGTCTTTCTTTGTGACTCAATTTATGTATACTGTCACTTACCTAAGTAAATCTTCCTTGGTGCATCACTTCAGGAGGTACATGATATCTGTCTTGGTATTAGTGATGTTACCTTTAATCACTTGGTGAAGGTAGTGACTATTAAATTATCAACCATAAAATTATGATTTTTTTCCTTTGTAATTATATACATTTTTTTTTTATTTTTAAAGAAGCTTTAGATTACATAAATGTTACATAAAAAATATAGGGGATGCCCATATATGCCCTCCCCCCTCTCCCTTCGACATTTCCCCACATTGACAACATCCTTCATTAGTGTGGTACATTTGGTACAATTGATGAACACATATTGAAGCATTGTTACTAACCATGGACTATAGTTTACATTATAGTTTACACTCTGCCGTGCACAATTTTATAGGTTATGAAAAAATGTATAGTGGCCTGTGTCTGTCATTGCAGTGTCATGCAGGACAATTCCAATGTCCCGAAAATGCCCCCATGTTACATCTATTCTTCCCTCTCCCTTATCTCAGAACCTGTGGTGTCCACTGCCTTTATAGCAATGATAAAAGGTCTTCCATTGCTAGAATAATAAGTCTATAATAGAATAATAATAAGTCTACTTTAGACCATTGTTCGTTCCCCAATCTTGAGGATTTGGGGATGGTGATGCTCACTGTTACTATTTGAGAGGGAACTTAGATCCCATGGGGCAGATGTATGGAACTGTCTTGCTTGCAGTTGCAGACACTCCCTGTTCCTTGGGATGGGCGTTGTTCATCATCATCTCCGTGTTAGTTGTCCTGGGTGAGTCCAGTGAACTGGAGAGTAGATATTACAACTCTGCTGAAATTCAGGGCTCAACTGGCACATGAACAGATCAAAGATTTAAGTCTCTGGGACAAATATTTAACAAGTATAGTGCTAATTATAGGTCCAAATAAAAAGGGTAGAAGAGCCATGTGTAGGGAAACTATAAATGAGTCTAACTTTGTTACACTGGGTAACATAAATTCCAGAGTAAGGCCCACTGACAGGATGCTGAAATCTTGAGCTTGTCTGCCCTGCTTATAATGTCTAGATACCTCTTGAGCCCTCAGGAGCCCCGCTGTTTGAGACACTGTTACTGTGGCACTCATTGAGATCCTGCTGAAATGTGCATAAGCACTCTGGAATGACCTCCCAACTCACTTTGAAATCTCTTAACCATAAAAACTCATTTGTATTTAATATTTCCCATTTTTGGTCAAGGTCTTTTTCCAGATGCATTGCTAGTTGGTGTTTGGTAATAATCCCTTGGTGCCAGGGAGGCTTCTCCCCAGGAGACATGTCCCACGCCGGGGATAGGTAGTGTGTTTATTATATGCTGAATTTGGCTTAGAGAGAGGCCACATTTGAGCAACAAGGAGGCTTTCAGGAGGTAACTCTTAGGCAATGTATAACACTAGGCTAAGTTTCAGTTTCACAAGAAAAGGTTGATTAGTACAATCATCAATATCAAGGGCCTAGCCTAATGGTCTGTCATCCTTCACTAGGTTCTGCCCATTTACTTGGGGCATTCTTACCATTCTATTAGAAAATGTAGCAGGACTTCCCAGGATGGGAATTCAATATTCTTTCAGTTATTGTGTTGGTCTCCAACCACCAAGGCAACACCCCATGAACACTTGAACATATTCATATGCCTTAGAGGCATGGCCCAGATGTACCTCTCCCCACACATCCCCCCATCACCGACACCCTGTACCATTGATCCTTCCCTGCCGCAGTTGTGACCCTTCTGTGATCCAAAACCTCTCCAAAAACGAAGCTAAAACAAATATCCAAATAAAATTAATAAGAAAATAAAATAATTTTTAAAATAGCAAAATAAAAAAATTTGAAATAAAATTTTTCATATATTGTCTTTCATCACTATAAGATCTGCTATCTTGTACAGTGACAATTTCTTCTGTATGTTCCCCTAGTGTCTTATTTTTTTCGTTTTATCTTCAAAGAAGCTTTAGGTTACAGAAAAGTCGCAAAGAAAATATAGGGGATTCCCATATACCCAATGCCCTCCCCTTTTTCCACTCTTTGCTTTAATAGCATTTTACATGTGGATGGTATACTTGTTACCATTGATGTACAAATATTGAATCATTGCTGCTAACTGTGGTCAGTGGTTTACATTATGGTTTACATTTTGCACTGTACACTTTATAGGTTTTGATGAAATTTAAAATGGCCTGTATCCATTCTTGCAAGACCATGCAGAACAATTCTAATGCCCTAAAATGCCCTATGTTTCATGTATTCTATTCTTCCCTCCCCCTCCTCTCGGAACCTACAGTAACCACTAAGTTTTAAATTTTGAAGAATAAGATTCATAGTTACTTGCAATAATATTGAGGGCTTGACATATTGGTCTGTTTTCTTTTATTAGGCACTGCTTATGTTCTCAAGAGATTCTTGTCCCTCTAATGGAAAACATAGCAGGACTCCCCAGGATGGGAGTTTAATATTTTCTTGTTTATCGTGTGGGTCTCCAGCCACTGAGATAACACACTATGACAAGATGCCCCAGGCACGTGCATATCCCCCCACACCTGACGCCCTACACTAGTAACTGTCCCCTGCCATATTTGCCAAAAGAACATTCCCACTATCGTAGTTTTAACCACAGATCTGTGCATCCCCAGAGTTCACCTATTCCTTCCTCCAACCCTTCCCCGAGTTCCATGGACAGTCCAACCCAACCCCCCCACCCTACTCCCCCTCACAGACCAGTGCTGTCAAACCCAGTCACCTCACTACACCACTCTCACTCCCATCCACTGCCCAACCACATCCTTCCACCTTATCATAGATTTTGCCCATATCGCCACCTTCTATTCCCTTTCTGTTTCCTGTTAATCTATCTTCCAGACTGTAGCTCTGTGAGTCTTCTCGATTTGCTTAAGTCATAACTGTGAGGTCATGTAATATTTGTCCTTCAGTGATTGGCTTACTTCACTTAACATTAGGTCTTCAAGATTCATCCATGTTATCCTGTGTGTTAATACTACATTCCTTCCTACAGCGGAATAATATTCCGTTGTATGTGTATACCACAGTTTGCTTATCCATTCATCTATTGATGGACATTTGAGTTACTTCCAACTTTTGGCAATAGTGAATAATACCGCTTTGAACATTGGTGTGCATATATCTGTTCATGTCCCTGCTTTCAATTCTTCTGGATATATACCCAGCAGTAGGATTGCTAGATCATATGGCAGTTCTATAGTTAGCTTCCTGAGGAACTACAAACTGAGCAGATATTTTGACTTATGTAACTAACTTTTCTCCCATGGAAATTTCACCATTAGTTTTAGCATACATTGTTGATTCTTGTCTAAATCAGTTATTAATATGATGGATGGTTGCAAAATGGTGATTATCTAATTCTACCATTTCTTTATATAGTTATTAATAATTTTTCCTTTCTCCCATTCATTTATTCATCATCATAGGTATGAACTTATGAAATCTATTTTATTCAGTGAGGTGTTTTCTTTTTAAAGATTTATTTACATATCCCCCCCCCATTGTTTTTGTGCTTACTGTCTACTCTCTGTGTCCATTCGCTGTGTGTTCTTCAGTGTCTGCTTGTTTTCTCTTTAGGCAGCACCCATAACCAATCCTGGGACCTTCCAGAGTGGGAGAGAGGTGCTCAATCTCTTGCACCATCTCATCTCCCCGGTCTGCTGCGTCTCTTATTGTGTCTCTTCTGTGTCTCTTTGTGTTGCATCATGTTGCTGCGCCAGCTTTCTGCTCGGGCCAGCACTCCCGTGTGGGCCAGCTCTCTTGCAGAGGCCAGCTCACTGTGGGCTAGCTCGCCTTCAACAGGAGGACCTGGGAATCGAACTCTGGACCTCCTATGTGGTAGATGGGAGTCCAGTCGCTTGAGCCACATCCGCTTGCCTATTCAGTGAGTTTTAATCCATTACTCATTATTTTGCTGCACAAATCTTTAGATTTGGCCGGTGGTAACCCCTTCAAGCTGGCTCCTTGTCCTTTTGACATGTCTCCTTTGTTCTTTGAGCATGTCTGTAATTTCTGACACAAGATGTTCCAAGTTTATCTTGTGCTTTTCCTTCCCCAGTCCTGAAACCAGCCATTTATTTATCTGAGGGGCCATGGTTCTTTTTAGGAACCAAGATTTGGGCATGATTTCAAGTTCTTAAAAGTTTATGTTGGGCAGTATCTAGTTATAGGAGTAGGTTGCTGTGACATTTCAATCCTTTCTTTTTTTTATTTTTTTAAAATTTTAAACAATTTATTGAAGTATATCATTCATAGGTGAACATAAACTATAAGTGTTCAGTAAACATTGTGATCTTACAAAACAAACATGCATAACATCATGCAGGGCTCCCACACATCACCCCCACACACAAACATCCTGCATTGTTGTGAAACATTTGTTAAGAAATCATGAAAGACCATCGTCAAAGTATTACTACTAACTATAGTCTCAATCCTTTATTTCTAATGAAAATGTTAGGTGCAAAACCTGTGATATTCCTGGGCCCATTTAGGATTGCACTGCTTACACTGGGTAGCAACTGGAACAACTGCAATTAATGTTGCTGTAGTGAAGCTCCATATTTCCATTTTTGAAACATTTCTTTTGCAGGGTATATAATAAGTAATCTAAAATATTTTAATACATGGAGTCATACCCTGGTTTGAAGCAGTTGAAACTCAAGTTTACATAATAATTAGTTCTCCTTATATTAATCTATAAATCTAGTTTTATTAAGAACGAAACCAGATTCCATCTTTAATAAAAATGTAAGAATATTCAATAAAACTCTCAGAAAATTGAATAAGGATGGGGGCGGGTTTATTAAAATATGTTACAAAGTTATGATAATTTAAATTGCTTGGTACTTGCCTGTGAATATAGGAAGTAGTGGAACACAAAAAAAGAATCTAGAAATAGAACCAAACACACAAGAATTCAGTAGCATGAAGGTTATATTTCAAATGAGTTTAGAAAAGATCAGTTATTTAGCAACTACTCCTGGAAGAAGTGGGATGAAAAAAATAATAAAATAAATAAAAGTTACATCCTGCCCTATTCTTCTTAACAAAATAAATTCCAGATGGATCAAAGATTTAAACATTAAAGAAAGTATAAGAAAAAAAGTATGAGAGCTAAAAACAAAATTCTTGGAGTAGAGAAGGCCTCCTAAGCATGATCAAAAGCTATGTATATTAATACATTTTATTACATAACAATTTTTTAAAGTAAGCATTGTTTTAAAAAATACTATAAGGAGGGAAGCGGGTGTGG
>JAQZBX010108268.1:0-10573 GCA_029593785.1 Cabassous unicinctus
ACAGAATAAATACAAATACATCTACCCAGAGTCATCTATTATTGTGGATGACAAATATCAGAGATAAAGAGAGAATGCTTAAAATAGCAAGATAAAAGAAAATCGACACATATAAGGGAACGTTGATAAGATTAAGTGATTATCTCCCATCAGAAACCATGAAGGCTAGAAGAAAGTGGTATGGTGTATTTAACATCCCGAAAGAGAAAAGCAGTCACCTAAGAATTCTATATCTGGCAAAACTGTCCTCCAAAAATGAGACTGAGTTTAAATTCTTCACAGACAAGGAAAAACTGATGGAATATGTTACCAAAGGCTACAATTACAAAAGATACTAAAGGGAGTACTGGAGACTGAAAGGAAAAACAGGGGTGAGAGAATTGAAGAAGAGTGTAGAAAGGAAGATTATTAAGAAGGGTATATTAAAGGATAAAAAGAGAATAGTATGATATGACAACTAGAATAGTATGATATGAGAAACCCAAAGGAAAAAATGGATAAAGAAAGTAATGCATTTACACTAAAAACATTGAATGTTAAAGGCTTGAACTCCCCAAAGGACATAGACTGAAAGAATGGATAAAAAATATGATCCAACTACATGTTTTCTACAAGAGAATCCCCTCAGTTGTAAGGATACAACCACGTTAAAATTGAAATGTTGGCCAAAGTTATTCCATGTTACCCAAAGAGAGCTGGAGAACAATACTAATATTGGACAGAATAGATTTTAAATGTAAATCTGTTATAAGGGATGAAGAATGTCATTATATACTAATAGAAGGAAAATTTATTTAGAAGAAAAAATTATATTAACTATTTCTGCACCTATGCTACGTTCCCCAAGATACATGAGGCACACACAAGCAAAACTGAAGGGAGAAATGGGTTTCTCTAAAGTAATAGTTGGAGACATCTATGCAACACAGTATTGTATAGAAGATCTGGGGAGAGGATAAATAAAGGAACACAGAACTTGAATAATATGATAAATGTACAAGTTATATATATATATATCTATAGAGCATTGCACCCCAAAATAACAGGTAACAAATTCTATTCAAGTGCTCATGGATCTTTCTTCAACATGTTGTGTCACAAGAAAAGTCTCAGTATATTTAAAAAGAATGAAGTTTTACAAGATGCTTTTCCTGATCTTTTTGAATGAAATTGGAAATCAATAATGGACAGAAAGGGAAAATTTATAACTATGTGGAGGATAAACAACTTACTCTTAAATAATTAGTGGGACAAAGAAGAAATTTCAAGAGATTTCAGCACATATCTTGAGATGAAGGAAAACAGGAAAACAACATATCAATATCTCTGGTACAGCGCAATGGCAGTCCTGAGAAGGAAATTTATAGCCCTGAATGCTTACATTAAATAAGAAGAAAGAGCTAAAATTGAAGATCTAACTGCATACATGGAGGAACTAGAAAAAGAACTGCAAATTCATCCCAAACCAAGCTGAAAGAAAGAAATAGTAAAGAACAGAGCAGAAATTAAAGAGCTTAAAAAAAATTAGAATCGATAAAACCAAAAGTTGGTTCTGTGAGAAGACCAACAAAATCAATAAACACTTAGATAAACTGACAAAGAAAAAAAGTGATGATGCAAATAAATAAAACCAGAAATCAGAGAGGGATATTAACAATGAAACCACAGTAATAAGAAAGTTCATAAGAGGATACTATGAACAAATCTTTGCCAAAAACTATACAATGTAGACAAGATGGAAAAATTCCTATAAACACACAAACCACCTACACTGACCATAGAAGAAATAGAAGACCTCAATAAAGCAATCACAAGTGAAGAGAATAAAACAGAAATCAAAAACCTCCCAAAGATGTAAAACCCATACCAGATGTCTTCACAAGTGAATTCTAACAATCATTCAAAGAAGATATAATATCAATCTTGCTCCACAGAAGATCTAATACCAATCTTATTCAAGTTGTACCAAAAATATAAACAAGAAAGAATGCTACCAAACTCATTCTGTGAAGCCGGCATCACCTAATAACAAAACCAGATAAGGATACTACAGAAAAATGAAAATTGCAGACAAATATCTTTAATAAATATAGATGCATAAATTCTCATCAAAATACTTGCAAACAGAAACCAAATGCATGTTAAAAGAATTATGCACCATGATCAAGTGCATTTTATCAAAGATATGCAAGGATGGTTCAACACAAGAAAATCAATTAGTGTAATAAGCCACATTGATAATTTAAAGAAGTAAAACCACATTATCCCGTCTTTGTTGTAGAAAAGACATTTACAGAATACAGCACCCTTTCTTGATAAAAAACACTACATAATATAAGAAGAGAAGGAAGCTTAGAAAATATGGTAAAGTACATATATGAAAAACCTACAATTAGTATTTTACTGAACTCTTAAAGACTGAATTCTTTGTGTTGAGATCAGGAACAAGACAAGGATGCTTACTATCACCATCGTTATTCAATACTGTGATAGAAGCTCTAGCTAGAGCAATTATGCTAGACAAAGACACAAAATGCACCCATATAAGAAAAGGAGAAGAAAAACTTTCACTAATCACTGATGATATAATTCTCTATCTAGAATATCCTGAAAAATCCATGACAAGCTACTAGAATTAATAGAAGAGGTAAGCAAAGTGGAGATATACAAGATTAATATGCAAAATTCAATAGTGTTTTATGCACTATCGATGTGCAATTTGAAGAGAAATTCAGAAAAGAAAATTCCATTTATAATAGCGACTAAAATAATCATTTTGGAATAAATTTAAACGAGGACATAAAGCACCTGTATTCACAAAACTACAAAATACTGCTAAAAAAAACTGAAGAAGACGAAAATAAATGGAATGACATTTCATGGTTATGGATTGGGATACTAAATATAATTAAGACATTAATTCTACCCAAACTTACTTACAGATTCAATGCAATCCCAATAAAAATCCCAACAGCTTTTTTTTGAAGAAGTGGAAATGCCAATAGTCAAATTTATTTAGAAATTAAGGGACCCCAAATAGCCCAATATGCCTTTAAAATGAAGAACAAAGTTGGAGGACTCTCACTTCTGGAGTTTAAAGCATATTAATTAGAAACAGTGATAAAAAACAGCATGATACTGGAATAAAGACAGACAGATTGTCCAACGGAACTGAATAGAGGCTCAGAAATAGACCCTCACATCTACAGTCAACTGATTTTTGACACCTAGGTAGTCCAGTATAGTCTATACAACAAATGATGCTAGAAGGACTGGATAGTCTTGTCCCTAAAAAAGAAAGAAAGAGGTGTCATTTCACACCTTACACAAAAATTATCTCACAGTGTATCAAGGCCCTGAATTTAAAAGCAACAGGTGGGCAGTGTTGGTCTGTGAGGGAACTAGGGTGGGGAAGGTGGGATAGACAGTCCATGGAACTGGGGCAAGGGTTGGGGGAGGGAGCAGGTGTACTCTGGGGATTTGTGGGTAAGTGGTTGAAACTACAATACTGGGAATGTTCTTTTGGCAAATATGGCAGAGGAGGGTTACTGGTTTAAATTATTGGATGTGGGGGATGTGCGGGGCAGGTCATACTTAGAGCAGGCATCTAGCGAGTTTGTAGCATTCCTCTTGTCATAGTGTGTTGTATCAGGAGATGGAGACTCACATAATGAGCAGGAAGGTGTTGGACTCCCATCCTGGGGAGTCCTGCTATGATCTCAGATAGAGAAGCAGGAGTCTCTTGAGAGCATAGGCAGTGCCTAATAGAGGAGGACAGGCCAGTATGTCAAGTCCTCAATGTTATTGCAAGTAACTATGAATCTGGTCCTTCAATGAGTTAATCTTGTTGGTTACCATGGATCTCCAGGGGTGAGGGAATGAAGGATAGAATAGATGGAACATGGGACATATTTGGGGCGATGGAATTGTTCTACATGGTCCTCCTGCAAGGATGGATACAGAAGTGTGTCAAACTTCATCAAAATCTCTAAAAGTGTACAGTCCAAAATGTAAACCACAATGTAAATCATTGACCATGGTTAGTAGCACTGTTTCAATAATTGTACATCAGTTGTAACAAATGCACCATCCACATGTAAAATGTTATTAATAGGGGAAAGAGTAAAAGGGAGAGAATATTGGGCATATGGGAATCACCTATATTCTGTACATGAATTTTCAGTAACCTAAAGATTGTTTGAATACAAAATAAAAAAAAACAAGACATCAGGCAAATAAATGGAAGCAAATGTCACTGTATACAATACAACAGATCTTACACTGATGAAAGACATATGTCATTAGTTTTTTAATTTGACATTTTATATTTGTATATTACTGCAAACATTTTTCAAAAATTTTTTGTATTTTATTCAGTATTTTTGGGGGAGTGATTCATAAATAATCTCAAACTGCTGCATGCAGTTTTTTTTTATAAGACTGCTATAATTTTATCTTTGCTCATTTGCATGCAACATGTCTATTTCCTTGAGCTGTTTTCAAGATTTTCTCTTTAACTTTGACTTTTATCTGATTATATAGAATATGTTTGGAACTGTGATTTGATTGCTTTCTTTTTTATATTTCCTGGAAATTATTTCTTCAACTATTCTGCTACATTTTTCTCTCCCTCTCTTTTCCTTCAGGACTACTATTTCAGGTATATTTAAATTATTTTATACTCTTCTATAGCTTTTGATTTCTATCACCTTCTTCTTTAATTATCAGTTTGAGTAGCTTCTATTGACCAGCTTTCAAGTTTATTTATTTGTTGGAAATACTGAGTCCACTCATGAAGTCACAAAAGGTTTTTGTCTTCTCTGATATTATATCTTTTTTTATTTCTCTCATTTCCATTTTCTTTTGCTTATCATAGTTTTCATGTTAGCATTGAAATTATCCATCTGTTGAAATATGTTGTTTCCCTTTCTGGTAGGTCTATTAACAAATTAATTACTGTTTAAAATTCTTGTCTGATTGTTCTAATACCTGCATTACATTTGAGACTGTTTCTCTTTCTTGCTTTATCTAATACAGTTAGTTATTTTTTCCTGGCTATTTAGAAGTCATGTGATTTTTGTTTGAATTACATACATCATGTGTAGAAGACTAGAAAATGAGGTAAATAGTATTTATGAGTGAAAAGGAGTAAACTTCCATCTGTATCACACAATATTGAGTGGTGAATTAATCATTGTTGAAAGGGGTAGGATTTTCTTGTGGTAGTGGTTACCTTTAGTTTTATCCATCTAACAAAGTCTTGTGCTTGAGGTGTGGCATGGAGTGCAGGAGGGTTTTATCAATATTAATATTCTATTCTCAGCTTCTTCCTGATGCTGTATAAATGCACTGGACTAGAGGTATCTCTCCATGCAACTTTCCCTCTCCCAATGATAGGCTTCTGTTGTTTGTTGCTTGATGTTTTAATATGTTGTTTGTGTTGGGGGTGTACATGGGGATTTTCTATTTTCTCCTTCAAAAATCAGCATAAAGCAGTTTTTGAGTGCCTGGTTCTCAGTTACTGTTTTTTATCCTCCAGAATTCCTGCCCCTCTTCTCTTTCCCAGATACAAACTCTACAAAGACAGAGTTGCAAAGCTTTGTGACAGAGATTTTCCTGTTCCTGTCCCAGCAAGAGGAGACATTTATTCCATGGAATATGTATAGAAATCTGGGCTAAATTTACCAGATAAAATACAGGACACACAGTTAAATTTGAATTTCAAATATAGTATAAATAACTTATTTTATAAGAATGAAACACTGTTGCATGTGACATACTTAAACTAAAAATTATCCATACTTACATTTTGTTTTTTTAAATAAAATTTTATTTAAGTATATCATTCATAAATGAATATACATAAGCAATAACTATATAGTAAAATTTATGAATTTACAAAACAAACACACACATCATCAAACAAGGTTCCCATATATCTCCCTACCACCAATACCTTGAATTTTTGTGAAACATTTGCTACAAACTTTGCAAGAGCATAGTCAAAATATTACTAACTATAGCTTATGGCTTATATTTTGGTGTATTTTTTCCCCAATGCACACAATTATCACCTATATTAGTGTTATATATTTGCTATCATTTGGGAGAAAACTTATTCATATTTGTCCTATTAACCAAAACTTGATTCCCTGTGTTATATAGTCTCATGCTTTATATAATCCATTCAAAGCATATACTCAGTGGCTCTCATTTTCAAAACAGAGTTGTACTGTCAACTCAGTCAATTTTAGAACGTCTTCATTATTCTAAAAGGAAAAATCACATATCCCTTTATACCCTCTTTGTTGTCCTGTAGTATTGAAAAAAATATCTTTTCTATTGCTGCAAAATATTAAAATATTACTGTTATCTGTAAGTCTCACTAGATGCAATTTTCTCTTGAATTACCATATTCTTAGCATTTTGTAAATGAAGAGCATTCTTATATTTATACTATTAACCATAATCTTCATCCATAACCAAAATCACTATGTTATATATTATCTAGATGCTTCTCTAGATTCCTTTCAATTGATATTTACTTCCATGGACTACCCATTTCAGCCACAATCACGTATATAAATCAGCAGTGTTAGTTATACCCATGACAATGTGATGCTCTCAACTCTATTCATTTCTACAATTTTAAAATGTACTATATTAATAAGGCTGCATTCATTAAGCATCATCATCCATTATCAACACACCTTCCATTTCCTAGTAACCTATATTCTAGAGTTTACTTCCATGAGTTTACTCAAAGTATTTAATTTACACTTTGTACATAAGTGAGACCATACAATATTTGTCCTTTGTTTATGGCTTATTTCGCTCAAAATAATATCTTCTAGGTACATCCATGTTGTTTTATACATCCCAATTTCATTTCTTTTGTGGTTGTACATTTTAAATTTAGGTCATTAATCGATTTTGCATTAATTTTTTGTATAAAGTGTGTAATAAGGGTCCTCTTTCTTTCTTTTAGATATAGATATCCCAGGAACATTTGTTGACTAGACTGTTATCAAAGAGCAGGGGGTGCTTGGCAGCCTTTTCAAAATCACTTGACCATAGATATGAGGATCAATTTCTAAATTTTCTATTTGGTTCCATAGATCAATTTGTCTATCTTTATGACAGTATCATGCTCTTTTTTCTTTTTAATTTCTTTTAACACTGTAGCTCAATTATATACTTTAAATTCAGGGAGTGAGAGTTTCCAACTTCATTCTTGTTTTAAGCCACTTTTGGCTATTTGGGGCCCCATAACATTCCAAATGAATTTGATGATGGGCTTTTCCATTTCTGCAATTAAGTCTATTTGGATTTTCTTTGGGATTGAGTTGAATCTGTAAATCAGTTTGGGTAGCATTGATATATTAGTGATATTTTGTCCTCCAGTTCATGAAAACTGAATTTCCTTCCATTTATTTAAGTCTCCTTATATTTTCTTTAGCAATATTTTGTAATTTTCTGAATACAAATCTTTTATATTCCTGGTTAAGTTTATTCTTAAATATTTGATTCTTTTAGTCTCTAGTATAAATGGATCTCTTTTACTGATTTCCCTATTGCTCATTAGTAGTGTATAGAAATGTTACTGATTTTTCTGATTTAAATCTATCCTGCCACTTTGCTGAAGGTGTCTAGTAGATTTGTTATGGATTTTCAGGATTTTCTAGGTATTGGAGCATATCAGGTGTATTAGTCAGCCAAAAAGGTGCTAATGTGAAATATCAAAAATGGGTTGGTCTTTATAAAGGGTATTTATTTGGGGTAGAAGCCCACAGATACCAGGCCATAAAGCATTAGGTTTCTTCTCTCACCATAGTCCATTGCCACGTGTTAGAGCAAGACAGCTGCTGGCGTTTGCCAGGGTTCAGGCGTCTTCGGTTCCTCTCTTCCTGGGGCTGCGTTTCTCTCAGGGCTCAGCTCCTGTTTCCTCCACAAGGTCAGCTGTAGATGATCCGGTGAATGGCTCGCTTCTCTTCTCTTGGGGCCTTCTTTCCAACATCAAAACTGCTTCTCAAAAAAACTGCTTCAACTCTGTTCTTGCTATGCCTTTTATATTTGATTCCCCACCAACCAAGGGGTGGGGCTCAATGCCCTACTGATGTGGCCCAGTCAATGCTCTAATCATAACTTAATCATGCCCAGATTAACAGATCAGTTTACAAGCATGATCCAATTATATTTTTGGAATTCATAATTACATCAAGCTGCCCAACTGCAAGATCAAGGAATAGAAAAAGTATTACTTCTTTTCCTATTTGGGTGTCTTTTATTTCTTTATCTAGCCTAATTGCTCTAGCTAGGACTTCTATCACAATATTGAATAACAGTGGTGACAGTGGGCATTCTTGTCTTGCTCTTGATCTCAGTGGGAAAGCTTTCAGTCTTTCACCACTGAATACAGTATTAGCTTCATGTTTTCCATATATGCACTTAACCGTACTGAGAAAGCTACCTTCTATTCCAATCCTTTGGAATGTTTTAATTAAGAAAGGATGCATATATTCATTCGTGTCCTTGCTTTCAGTTCTTCTGGGTATATACCCAGCAGTGGAATTGCTGGATCGTATGGCAGTTCTATAGTTAGTTTCCTGAGGAACAATGAAAATGTCCTCAACAGGGGCTGCACCATTCTACATTCCCACCAGCAACTGATGAGCGCTCCCATTCCTCCACATCCTCTCCAACATTTGTAGTCCTCTGTTTTCCTTTTTTTTTTTAGTGTAGATATAATTTATTCATTTTTATAATGTTATACAAATAAGTATCAACCTATATGCCATGCCTCATTTCAGTTTTAATAATGCAATTTAATATGTTGTTAAAATATACATTTTTAGTATGAAATACGGTAAGAATGAGTATTGAGCATCTAAAAAAAATTTTTTGCATTTTAATACATGAAAAATTATTTAGTGACCAATTTCTTGTTCTGTATGTTCTGCATTCTCTATACTCTCCACTAAGAACAATGACTTCTTTGACAGTAGTCAAGATACGGAAGAGACGTGCCCATTAAAAGAAAGTCCTCATCAATCCCACTGCCCACATTGTACAATATATCTGATTTCAGGATATCCCAACAGCTGTCACTTCCATACCACCCTTCACTCTTAACAGAAGTATGTAAAAACTGAGAAAAACTGGGAAGCCTGATAATATTTTTTATTATTATTATTATTTTATTTTTTAAAAAGATACTTAGATTACATAAATGTTACACAAAAAATATAGGGATTCCCATATGCCCCACCTCCTACACCTCCCACAACCTCCCACATAAACATCTTTCATTAGTGTGGCACATTAATTGCAATTAATAAATACATTCTGGGATTTTACCTTTAAGCATGGACCATAGTTCACATTGTAGACCACACTCTCTCCCACACAGTTCTGAATGCTATATGATCATATAAAATGGCCTAGATCTGTCATTGCAATGTCATTCATGCCAATTCCCAAGTCCCGAAAATGCCCCTGTATTACGACTGCTTTTCCCTCTCCCTGCCCCCAGAGCCTCCAGTGGCCACTGGCTCCACATCAATGTTGTGATTCCCTCCATTGCTTGAGTCACAATATGTCTATAGCAGAATATCAGTAAGTCTGTTTTCTTAATAGCAGGCAGTCTAATGGGTGTAAGATGATATCTCGTAGTTTTGATTTGCATTTCCCTAATAACTAGTGATGTTGAGCATATCATCATGTGCTTTTTAGCCATTTGTATTTCTTCTTTGGAGAAGTGTCTATTCAAATAACTTGTCCATGTTTTAAATGGATTGTTTGTCTGTTTATTTTCAAGGTATAGGGTTTCTTTATATATACTGGATATTAGGCCCCTATTAGATACATGGTTACCAAATATTTTCTCCCATTGAATAGGCTGCCTTTTCACTTTCTTGATAAAATCCTTTGAGGTGCAAAAGTTTTTAGTTTTGAGGAGGTCCCATTTACCTGTTTTTCTTTAATTGCCTGTGCTTTAGGTGTAAAGATCATGAAACCATTTCCTAATGCAAGATTCTGTAGATGCTTCCCTATATTATCTTCCAAGGTCTTTATGATCTTGGCCCTTATATTTAGATTTTTGATTCATCTTGAGTTAATTTTTGTATGAGATATGAGATGGTTTTCTTCTTGCATTCTTTGGATATGGATATCCAGTTCTCCAAGCACCGTTTGTTGAAGAGGTCATTCTCTCCTAGCTGAATGGGCTTGGTGGCCTTGTTGAATATCAGTTGACTGTATATGCAAGGATCTATATCAGAACTCTCAATTCAGTTCCATTGGTCAGTATGTCTATCCTTGTGCCAATACCTTGCAGTTTTGACCACTGTAGCTTTGTAGAATGTTATAAGTCAGTTATTGTGATTCCTCTGATTTCATTTTTCTTTTTCAATATGTCTTTTGCTATTCTGGGCCTCTTGCCCTTCCAAATAAGTTTCATAGTTAGTTTTTCTAATTCAGCAAAAAATGCCGTGGTGATTTTTATTGGGATTGCATTAAATCTGTAGATCAGTTTGGGTAGGATAGACATCTTAATGATGTGTAGTCTTCCTAT
>JAQZBX010108269.1:0-10572 GCA_029593785.1 Cabassous unicinctus
GGGGGGTGGGGTGGGAAGGCAGTAGAAAAGGGTGCTCAGAAAACATTTTGAGTATTTTTTTTAAATTGAATATTTAAAAACGGGAAAGACTGCACTGAAAATCTGCCTTTCACCTCTCTTAACTAACTGGAAGACCTGGTAACAGTGGGCTCACATGCCTACTCTGCCACAATCTGCTGAAACAGATTGCTCCCGGGGGGAATGGCCTCTTTGGTTTCCCATGGCGACCCCCATCCCCTTGTCTTATCCCTGGCCTACTTCACTTAGCTGCAGTGCCCCATAGGTGCCCAAGTTTTGGCACCCTGGTCCCATCTAAATAAGGAAACAGACTCAGAGAGGGTCAGAGGCTTGCCCAAGGTCACACAGCTGGTTAGTGGCAGAGTAGGAAATCAGACCCGGGGACTCTTCACATCAAGTCTGGCTCTTTCAACTAATTACAGTTCCTGTCTTGACTATGGGTGTGGGAGATCCTAGACTGCAGAACAGAGGGTATGGCTCTTACATCCTCAGCCAGGTCCTGGGGTGTCTCATCCTCCACATTCCGTAGCAGGGAGTCAGCACCCGCCTCACACAGAGTGGACGAAATGCCCCTGAGGCCCCGGCCAGCCGCGAGGTGCAGGGGTGTACACCCATTGAGCATGCGGGCGTCCACCCGGGCACCGGCCTGGAGCAGAAACTGCACGAGGGTCCGCTCCTGGGTTTCCACAGCCAGGTGCAGCGCTGTTTTCCCGCTGGTGCCCTCCTGAAAAGGAATAAGGACGTCAGCCTCCGCCCTGGAGAGGCAGCCAGCTGGGCCTGGACCACATGTGGGCGGACCCTGGGCCGGGCAGCGCCCTGATTGGCTGCCTCACCTGTGCGTCAATGTCGGCTCCGTTTTGAAGCAGCAGTTCCATCAGCGGTCGGTTCCTCTGCAGGGTGGCGATGTGGAGACAAGCCAGACCTAGGACCGCGTGAGGGTGGGAGCTGCTGATCTGCATCCACCAACTCCTTCTCTCCCTTCTCTTCAGGGACCTCGCTACCCCTCAGTCCCAGGGGACCCACGGCTCACTCAAAGCCTCTGATCACAGGACTGTTAAAACGCAAACTCAAAAACCCCCTCAAAATTCTGAGAGGAAAGGAACTCAAAGTTTCCACCTTTTCAGAGTCATGTTATTGAAACTTTCACGGTTCAGAGGTCAGGCTGCTGAGTGACACCCCCCCTCCCGCCCCCAACCCCAGGCTAAAACTCTACCTCCTTCCAGGCCAGTCCAGAAGCCACCTTCTCTGAAAGTTCCTCAGAGAATCGCTTACACTCCAGCCCCTCCCCCTGATGCCACTTCCTCCTGTGTGCTCCCCTAGCTTTCTGGACTGGATCCCACTCTGCTTAGTATTAGAGAATTGGATTCAAATTGATGTCCTCACTGCCTTCGAGTATCTGCCACATCAACCCTCCCTCCCCGCCATTTCAATTTCCCTTACTCTGCTCTTTTCTCATAGCACTCACTGCCTTCTAATGTACTATACAATTGACTTCTTAGATTTATTGTCTGTCAACCATTCTCAGTTTTGTTCACAGATATAAGCCCGGCTCTTAGGGACTGGCACATAGAAGGCCCTCAGTACATTTTTGTTGAATGAATTACTGAGGGCATCTGATCTCTATTAAACTGAATATCTCAAGGGCAGATTTAACTGTCTGCTTAGCATACAGTAGGTTGCTTGGTACATTCTAAATCAAATTCATTCATTCATTCAGCAAAGATGTGCTGAGTACCTATGTGCTTAGAGCTGAAAGTACATCAATGAACAAACTGTGACCCTCCCTTCCCTGAGAGTGGGGTCCCCGTCTCCTGGCCCCTCCTTACCCCTCAGGGCCCCTAAGCTGCCCGCACCTTGCCAGTTCTGCAGTTGAAGGTCCAGGGAGTGAGACGGTCTTCTGCCTGGCTCTGGCTGTCCCTCTAGCAGGCAGCGGGCACAGGCCAGGTGTTGGCGCTGGCAGGCCACGTGCAGAGCTGTGTCACCATGCCGGTCCTGTAGCATCCAGCTGGCCCCCTTCAGCACCAGTGCCTGAACTGCACCTGGCTGGTCCAGATGCACGGCCAGGTGGAGAGCTGTCTGTGGGCATAGGCAGAGGGTCAAAAGGCCACTGAGACATGCTCCCGCCTCTGGGAACATGCTGGGGTGAGCACAGGAATCCCCAGCTGCCAGCACCTTCTCTGAGGACAACTTATAAAGGCCATAGACCTGGTCTCCCAAGAAAGCACTACCAAGCCCTTCCCTCTGTTACTCCCTCCCCCAAGCTCTCAGAACCTCAGTTCTGGCAGTAGAGTGATAAAAGTGTCCCCCTCCTCTTCTTGTAGGTCCTCTTTAGCCCCTGGAGCAGTCTCTCTCCCTCGGAGACCTCTATTATCCCCAGGAGCTAGGCTTCAGGGAAGGGCTTGGGTAAGGGGTGAGGCAGAGCTACCAGACAGTCTCTACCTGGCAAACTCGTCCTTCAAGGGTCCATTCAGGGTCGCCTCCTGTATGAAGCCTTCCCTGGCTACTCCACACAGACACTGGATCCTAGGCAGCTGGTATGTGTCTCTATCACAACTCTTGCAACCATGCTATGTATCAGGTGTTGGCATGAGTCCCCTACTCCAGTCTGCAAGCACCTTGTGGGCAGTGGCTGTGTCTTACTTGTATCTGTGTCCTCTGCTTCTAGACCAGTGTCTGGTGTCTGGTTTCCTGAGCGAGCAGTCGAAGGAATCGTGCATGGCTGTTGGGGATGGCTACCAGGGGAGATAAAGGTATTTGGGCACAGACTACCCTCTCCACCCACCTGGTAAAGGTTGTTTTGAATGTCCAGGACCTCCTGGGGCAGCAAAGCCAGGCAACAGAGCAGCACGGTTGGGGCCTCGTGAATCACTGCCAGGTGGATCAGCCTAGGGGGGCAGAGGCAAGGCTTGGGATCAGGGCCCAGGCCAGAAACGACAGGCTGGGATCCTGGGGTTAGAAAGAACACACAACCACTAACTAGCCATCCACAAGGTAGGTACAGGAAGTGAGAGTTTGGATCAGGAAGTGAGGACTGGGGTGGGAAGCCAGGATCCTGGTAGTGGGAGCTCCAAGTTGCCATCTCTGGCCTTTGGGAGGACCTTGCTGGCTGGTAGTGTGGGCAGGGTGCTGACAGGACAAGGGCCTTCCTGTCCAGCCTGCCCACACCCTACTCCCCTCTGCCCCAAGGGCCCCACCAGGCCAGCTGCAGCTCAAAGCCAAACTGAAAGCTGACGGAGTAGCCCAGAGGGGGTTTCCAGGGCTGAGCTCCCCACCTCCCCTCACCCCAATAGGGAGGACGGAGGAGGCGGGGTATGGGGTCACTCCTGCCCCAGCAACACAATGTTATACATTCCATGGAAAAGAAAACAACTCTTGGAGGAGGAGCAAGGAGACAGGGCAGCATCCTATCTTACTGCCCTCAGCGAGGAGTCCAGAGGGCTAATCCTCAGCACAGACCAGGTGGGCCTTGCCTGGGGGCCCTGCATTCCTGTGTAGACCTCTGAGTGGAGGTCTGGGGCAGTGCAGAAAATGTGTGTTTGTTGGGGGCCAAGAACCTTGACCTGGGTGTGAAGGGGGCAGCTGAGAGGGGAAGTTCCAGTCTTGGGGTTTCCCCACATCAGGTGAGAAAAACGAAAGCCAGAGTTCAAGGGTCTGGGCTGGGACAGCTGCCTTGGGTCATTAGTAAAGGGGCTACCTTGGCTAAAAGGCCTTTCTGGGCTGGGGAAGGGGTTGCTCACGCAGCAGGGGTTGGCTTTGGCGGCAGGCGAGGCCCAGGAGAGGCCCATGAGAGAGTGACGGAGGGAGGAACCACGCTGGAAATCCCCTCGGCCAGGGCCTGCTCTCTGGGTCACATTCCTGGAGCCACCTCCCTCTCTCCGGCACTCTCCCCTCCTCCCACTTCCTCTTCCCACTTCTACATGTCCCACAGCCCAGACACCTCGGAAGGAGGAAAGTGGCCCCTCCCCAGGCACCTCGGAGAGAGGAAAGTGCCCTCTCCCCTCCGGGGCCCCCCTGGGAAGTCCTGCCTCCCCCTGCCCTCCCCCAATACACACTGAACCTGAACACCTGTCTCAAACTAGCACTGGTAAAGACTGGGCCTGAGAGGCTCAGAAGGGAAGCCAGGGTCAGAAGACCCCCTCACTCCCTGGCTCAAAGATCAGTCATAGGTATCCCACATAGAGGCCCCAAAATCATGGGGCTCTGAGTCTGAGGGCTGGTGATCCAGACACAGAGTGTAAAAGGGCCTGGGGTTACTGCTCTCCCACCCACGGGGTCAAAGGCCATCTGCACCAAAGGCTGCCCTGCCAGGGATTAGGACCCTTGTACCTCCAAAAAGCAGGTCAGGGCAGACACCCCTTCCCTCCCCTTCATCCCAGCAGCCCTGATCTGGGACCCCAGCTCCCCCCTGCTCCTCTTTGTTTCTCATCCCAAATCCCAGCTACCCCTTCCTTGTCAGTGTTTTCTTCTTTCTGAGGGTAAGTCCTCAGCTGGCCAGGCCTTCTCACACATCTGCCTCTACCTCAACTGGCCCCTGTCCCAGTGCCCATCACACTCCTCCTAGGCATGGGGGAGGAAATGTGAAGTAAGGGGGTCAGACAGGACAGTGAGGGGGACTGAGGGGCTCAGGAGGTAAAGGGTGTGAAGGAGGCTGACTCCAGCCCTCACTTCCCCTTTCTCAGCAGAGGAAGCTGAGGCAGCCAGCAGCCTTTCTGTCTGCTGGGGCAAGGGTGCCCCAGCCTGGCTCCTCAGAGCCAGCTCAGCTCTGCGCCCCCAACAGCTCCCCCAGCCTACCATCCCCCAGTGAATAGCAACCTGGAAAGGACAGGGCAGGAGTCAGGTATCCCAGATATTGCGCAAACAAGGATGCCCCCTCCCCCCCAAGGGAAAAACACACACACACAACAGCTGGACTGGTCAGGGGAATTTTCTCTTCCTAAGGGTAGGTTATTTGGTGGGTTTCCAAGACTCTGGTTGGGGTTCCAACTTCCTGGGTAAGAGCCTTGCCGGCTCTGCTCACCCCCAAAAGGGAAGGCAGAGGGATGATGATGACGCCAGGCGCGCTGGTCAGGAGTTTGGAAGAGAGGGAGCCTCAAAGCGTGTTGTCCGGTCTGCTGCGGCTCCCGGGGAGTCCCAGGGGAAGGGGTCCCACCTCAGCCTCGCCCCCCATACTCACGTGTCCCCGTCCTCGGAGATGTAGGTGAGCGCTTCCAGCTGCTGAGGACTCAGCGCCGCCGCGGGGAGAAGCGGTGAGTCTGGGCCCTGGTCCTCGGCCTCGGGACCCCGCAGCAAGGGTAGGGGTTCGGTGAGCGAGGAGGAGCCATAGGTGGAGTCAGCCCGCTCCGCATCCGCGTCTTCCTTCTCCCGTGGCTCCTTGGCGGTCCTCGGGGGCTGGGTCCAGGGCTGCTGGCCGCCGCCGTCCGAGGGCCCGGGACCCGGGGCCGGGGCGGGCTCGGGCAGGGAGCGCAGGGAGCGCAGAGAGTCGATGCCGGAGTCGTACTGGCTCTCGTCCGCCTCGTCCAGCCCCTTCCGCGCCTCCGACATGCTCGCGGCACCGGCCCGCGGGGGCCGGGACCCAGCGGGATCCAGCTCCGGGCTCCGCCGCGCCGCCTTTCCGGGTTGCGGGCGCGCCGCGCAGAGCTGGCGCCGGGTCCGGAGCGGCCTCCTGTCCGGGCGGCGGGGACCCACGGGATCGGCGAGAGGCGGGGACGGAGCTCGCGGCGCGGGTCGTGTCCACTGCCGCGGCTACTGGGAGCAGCTGGGCTGCCGGGTCCGCTTCTCTCGCGCGCTCCGCCCCTCGGACCCCACGGGGTAGCCGCGCGCCCGGCGGCCCCGCCCCTGCCAGACGCTTCCTGGTGGAAGCCCCGCCCCGACGGAATCCCCCTCACCCCGCCCTCTGCGTTGACTCGTGTCTGGGGTTACCCGGTCCTGACTCACCAGATGGTTGATTAATTCTCCCATTCATTCATTCATTCATTCATTCATTCACTCATTCACTCACTCTTTTCTTTCTTCATTCCAATTCACTAATTCCATGTATTCATTCTTTCCTTCCTTCACTTTATTAATTTCATTTATTCGTTCGTTTTTAAAGGAGTATTCTTTAACTGTCTGCAGGAGCTGGGCATCTTGTGGGGAGAGCAGGTGGGCGGCGGGGTGGGCAATCATTGCTTACTATCCCACTCTCATTTCTCTCCATTTCTCTTGCTTTCTCATCTTTCCCTATGAGGGCCCAGGAGTTTGGGTGGGGAAACACCATCTTTAAAGGAGCAGTTCTCCCATTGGGTCTTGGATAGGGGGTCTCTGTGTCAACTTCCCAGATCACACAGAATTGCACATGAGGATGTGTTTTGGGAAAGTGGGTTTTCTCGGGCAGATTGGTGTCTAGAAAGCCGAGGTGCCATGGGGTTTCTTCCTCAAAGGGGTAAAACTTTGGCCTTGGGTGGTTGCAGCATCTGGCTACCCCCAACGGTCAGGGAAGTTTAGTTCCTTGTGGAGGGGACAGGAAAGGAGGCCGCAGACATACTGTCCCAGCCACAGCCACAGTCCCAGCAACTCTTTCCTCCTTTCCTGCCTTTGCTGTCCCTCCTAAGGGAGGCCTTAGGAGAATCCCCACCCACATGGTAAGCCCCAAATCAGTGCCCCATGATATAGCTTTTCCTCATTCCTCCCCCACCCCCGCCCCACACGCTAGTAATGTAGGGCTCAGTAATGCCCTTAGGGAGTTGTCCCCAAGAGAACGTCTACCTTTTCCATCTCTGACATTGGGGGAGGGAGTCTGGGGTAAGCGTAGACAGCTACTAACCAGCTTCCCCACTGCCTTCCCCCATGCAACATTGTTTTATTCATCCATCCGTTCACCCATGTGGCAAACATACATGAGTTTCCCCTATATGTCTGACATTGTTTTCTTTGCTGAAGGCAAAAGCAAATATCACGGTAACAGTAATAACCAACCAACAACAAAACATCCTGCGATGCCAATTTTCAAAAGGCTCCCTGGCAATTACAACACAGAGTGCTTGTGCTAAGACAAGAGTGAGAACAGGGTGCTGTGGGGGCACACAGAGGGGTCCCTACCCAGTGGAATAAGGGACAGGGAAGGTCCATTCACACTGGGAATGGGAAGAGAGGACTAAGGAGAAGAGAAGGACCTAGTCTCTGAGGGGTGATTGGGGAGAGAAGAGTGTGTGTGTGTGTGTGGGGGGGCTATGGGGAGGAGATGACCACTCTTCTCTATCCCCATGGAGGACAGAGAGGGGGACACGTGTGGAGCATGTGTGGAGCAGGGAGCACTGAGGAAACCACGAGGGAGAACATTCTTATCATAATGTGTTGGGGTGGGAAAGCCCAAGGAAATTGAGGTAACCCTTTCCCTCCGGGGAAAAGTGGAAAAGTGGAAATGTCCACTTTTCCCTCCAGGAAAGGGTGATTTCAGATGTTCTCAGTCTCCTCCTCTGACATATTCCTCTCCCACCCTGAAAGGATGGAACAAAAATACAGTCGTAGGGATGATGGAAAGGTTTTGAAAATGGATGGTGGTGCTGATAGCACCACATCATCGTGAATGTAATTAATGCCACTGACTTGTGAACTTGAAAGTGGTTCAAATGGGAAGTTTTATGTTATGCATGTTACTGCAATAAAAATAATTTAAAAAGAAGTCATAAACTCTGGACCTAGACTGCCTCAGTTCAAAGTCTGGCATTATCCCCCCAATATACAGTGAGGAAACAGGCCCAGAGAAAGGGGGCTCAGAAAGTGCAGAGCCAGTTTTCCCCGTCCCTAATCCAAAGCTTTTAAATGATCTTCAGTGAAATCTTCTTTCCTTTATCAATGGAGGGGGTTCATCTGAGCTCTCTGCAAGGACACAAGAACTCAGGAGTGTAAGTGACCGCCTCTGTCTTTCACCCATAGGGTGCATTTGAGGAACCCAGCCTGAGCCACGGCAGGTTACAGGTGTGTGGCAGCCCTTTTTCTGGCCACATGAGGTCAGCATTGAGTCACCCACTGTCCCAGCACTAGCACCTGCACTCCTGATGGGGAGCTGTCCTGGGGACATTCCAGCGATGGGCAGAGACACCAACACGGTGTCCTCTGGAAGGATGATGTGGGAACTTTGACCCAGGTTGCAGCGTGGTCAAGACTCTGACTTCGCCTCCTCAGCCCTGTTCTTTGCTGAGCCCAGGCCCCTCCGGTCCTCTTCTCTCTGCTGGTGTTCTCTGGTTCCCTTCGTTGGGCCCCGACTCCCCATCTCTGCCCACCCCAGTCAGGCTCATCTTCAGGAAAAGGCTCAGTTGCCGTGGTAACCAGCTGGTCAGCTGGCTTCCTCCCCAGCACCCTCCCTCCTACCCTCTTCTCTTTGCACCTCCAGGGATGGGTAGAGTGTGTGAATGTAGAAGGGGGTGGTCTTTTGTCTCTCTGGAGCTCCCAGGTTAGCCAGAAGAATTTGGGCTGTCCCTCTTCAAAGCCCCTTGAGGTGGAGACGGGAAGGCAGTGGGAATGGGGGTAGGAGGAGGATTATAACAGCTAAATGGGAAGTGGAGGATCCTATCTGGGTTGGGAAAGGTCAGGACTTCCCAAAAAGATATTGAAATGAGCCATTAAGTGAGATTCCTCCTCTGCCACGGTGTGTGTGTGTGTGTGTGTGTGTGAACATGGGAATATGAACTCCACCTTTTCAGGACCACAACCCCTTCTCTGTTTGGGCAGGGAGGATGGACTCACTGACCTTGAGAGGGTCATGCTGGATAGACAGTTCTAAAGCCACAGGCAGAGAGCTGCTTTCACCTTACCCAGAAAGGGAAAAGTAGGAAATGGAGGCAGGACTGGGAGTGTGTGTGTTGGGAGAGGTTGGCTAAGGGGATTGGGGTGGGCAGTGATTCTTCTTCCTCAAATGAGGGAAGGGCAGGATCATCCTAGACAGATGACTGTGCATGTACCTTCCCCCTAAAGGGCAGAAAAACAGACTTTGCCTCACACTAACTTCATACCCCCAAATATCCCCATGGACTTTTTTTTTTTTTAAAGAGAAGTTGTATGTTTACAGAAAAACGATGCATAAAATACAAAGCTCCCATATATTACCCTATTATTAACACCTTGCATTAGTGTGGTACATTTGTCATAATTCATGAAAGAACATTTTTATAATTGTACTATTAAATATAATCCATCATTTACAATAGGGTTCACTGTTTGTGTCGTATGGTCCTATGTTGTTTTTTTAACGTTTTTACTCTAGTAACATATGTACAATCTAGGTCTAGCTCTGTTAGTGCTAGCAGATGACCTTGAGTAAATTTCTCTCTGTCTTGGCTCCTTATGTGTAAATGGGGAGAACAGTGAATATAAGTCAAAGACCCTCATGTAGCACAGGACACACAGTTGCATTCCTTAGTGACTTGTGCAAGCATAGATTGATCATGCTTGGCCTTTATCACAGTCTATCATAGTGACTGGTTTCCACGCACCCACCCCCTCCATTAGACTTTGTGCTCCTTGAGGGAAAGAACTTGTGTGTTTCATTTCTGAATAGGGCACACAGTAGGTACCTAATACCTGTTTGTTGAATGGCTGTAGGCAGTTTCCTTCCTGCCCGTCTTAGGGGAGGCAGGGAAAAGCAGTGTGGGGTGGATGGCATGAAGGGGTGGGCTACTGCAGTCTCCAGCCTGCCCCTGTGGTCTGTGACTTTGCCTCCTACATCCACAGAAGGTCAGACTCTTAGAGATTGTCTAGTCAACTTCTTTACTGCACAAGATAAGGAAATTAAGGCTCAGAGTGGTGAAGGCTCTTTCCCAAGGTCACGCAGCTACTCCTTAACGGCAGAACCTGGATTAAGAATTAGAACTCGGGTTTCCTGACTTCCAGCCCGGGGCATTGTACATACTTCATTACTTCTCTGGGACTGTTCTAGAGAAAGAAGACAGTTCAGTGAAGGCGGGTACCAATGTCCTCCCCTGTGCCCTCTGTTAGTCCCTTCTCACATCTAGTTTCAATCCCTTCCCTTTCATCCTTTTCCATCCCAGTTCAGCTGGGTCTGAGCACCAAAGCCTGGCTCCTGCCTTAACCCTATATCACCCAATTGGGAATAAGAGCTCTTGCCTAACATTTGTACCCTTGGGTCCCAAGACTCAAATCTCTGCCCACCACTCGGCCCCAGGAACTTGCGGGAACCAGGGATAGGGGGGAATGTTGGTTGAACCTAGGGCGCCTCCTTCACGGAGGACAGAGAGGAGTTGCGGCAGAGATCGTCCTAGGAGGTATGTGGTGGGGTGAGGTGAGCAGGGCTGGGAGCGGGAAGGGGGTGCGGGGGGACCCCTGTTGCTTCTCTCCTTTGGGGATGGTTATTAGGTAGGCTTGGGGAGGGCGGAGTTTGGGGGGCCGGGGGCGGGGCTCGGCTGCGCTGGAAGGAAGGGGGGGGCGCGCTGGCTCCAGCTCGGCTCAGACAAAAGGCGGCGGCGGGAGCGGGCGGGAGGCGGAGCGGCGCCGCGAGGGCCTCAAGGTGACACCAGCCCCCGGCCCCGGCCCCCCCGGCCCGGCCCCATCAGCCCGCCC
>JAQZBX010108270.1:0-10570 GCA_029593785.1 Cabassous unicinctus
CTCGGTAGGATCTCATAGAACACCAAAGTGGATATCACCCCACACTGAGGGACTCCTGAGGGCTCTGGTGACAACCAGGTCCTATACAAGTGGGGATGGCCCCAGAGATTGATGCCTAATTAGTGGGCTCTTCATTGGCATCTGTGTTCCTGAGAGTGACAGAGTTGGACTCAAATAAGTCATCCCTGCACATGGTCCATCAGTCCCTTCTACTCAGACCTATGTGTGTTGCAGGAGTTTTTAGATGTACTTCCAGAGACTGTATCCTCTGGCCCACCTATGTGCCAGCTGTGCCTGGAGTCTCAGTGGATCTGCAACTCCTACCCTACAGCTCAATGGACTCATCCAATAACCTGGCGAGGAGACGACAATGGACACCAGACATCCCAGGGAATGGAGAGGGTCTGAAGCTGAAGGCAGGATAATCCCATCCACTATATCCATGGGATATAGGCCCTCTCTCACTTGGAGGTGGAGTGGACATCACCTTCCAAGTCCCCTCAGGATTGGGGAAGGAGCTGTGGACTAGAGTGGACTTGGTGGTGTTCTGTTGTAGACAAGTGGTGATTCAACCAATGGAAGAAATTGTAGCAGTAAGGTGGAGCCGGTGGCCACTGGACATTTTTGGGGCAGGGAGAGGAGGGGCAGTTGAAAAACTCGGGCTTTTTTGGGACTTTGGGGGTTGTCCTGAGTGGCGTAGCGGCGATGGATGTAGGCCATTTTCCATCAGAATATACCATGCAGAACTGGGTAGGAGAGAGTGTGGTCTGTGATGTGAACTGTGGTCTATGCTCAGTGGCAAGGCCCCAGGATGTGTATATTTATTGCGGTGTTGTACCACACGGATGTGGAATGGTGGTGTGCGATGTTGTTGGGGGTGTGGGTGGTGGGGAACATGGGAATCCCTCCAATTTCTGAGTATTATTTAGGTTATCTAGGCACCTTAAAAAAATATATATACACTAACATATATATATAAAACAAATGACATTTATGTAAACAAATGCACATATATGCATATGTATTTATATATCATTTTACAAATATTGGTATGTATTGTGAAAAATTTGATTTTTACCCACAATTACAAAAAAAAAAACAAAACATTATTAACTCAGGTCAAACCTCAGAGACTGAAGAAGCAAACCTTAGTTGGTCTGGCAGCATTCCAATCAAAGTTCCATTCTCTGGATGTTCAGAATTACTAATAAAAGATCAATAGACCAAAATATTGATATCTTTTTAAAGTGTCATACACCATACAGATTACACACCCCAAGAATAAAATGAACAAAGGGAATACACTAACATTTCATGAAAGAAAATATAATGACTCCAAAGGCAAGGAATTTTTTACAGTAGAAGTGTTATAAATTATGTTAATTGTAAAAATTTTGTAATCAGATAAACCAGTTTTTGAATCTTTGATTAAATACGTACTATACTATAAACTTGGATAAGAAGGAAAACATTCTAACCCTTAATACTTTCTCCTACATTTTATATATTATAGCTTCACCATCATAGGAAAGTTGACAAGCTTAAAAAATACATTTAAAAATCTAGCATAATTCTTTCCTGTCAGAAAGTGAATTGTTTTCACTGGTAATGAGATGCAGTTGATTTTTCTTACACTATTCAAATGTGTCTTTCTTTCTTCAGCTTTATCTGCCCAATTCCATATTCTTGTTTATTTCCTTATCATGTTTTTCAACAATTGCAAACCAAACAACCCTCTCACTGATATTCACATAGACCCAGTGGGATGAAAAAAGTGATGTAAAAATTCCATTATTTCAAATTGCCTGTGATTCTCCACTGTACAATGAAGTCAAAGCACCATAGCTTTAATGCAACTTTGGTCTTCCCTGGATCACATGCCATCATCCACTCACACTCTGGGCACCCTCATTGACACTGATGCCCAAGACCTTGAACCTGACTTGCTCCTTTGCCAGATCTCCATAGTTTCCATATTAAATGAATTTATACAGCATTTTACTCTGCATTGTTCTCTCTGACAAATCCATTTAGTACTTTTTCACTCCCTTTCCTTCTGGAAACTCCAACACCTATTCAGGGTAGTCTGGATTCATTTAGGTTTTTAAACTTATCCATAATATATCCATAGAAAGATTTGTGACAAATCCTTGCACACACCTAATTTGGCTAGTGGAGACTGTCACTGCATGTTGCTGTTATTGAACTCCAGTCTTCTCCCTGCTAGACTGAGTGCCTTAAGGGATGTAGCAATGTTCTACATAAATTTTATTTCAGAAGCCAGATTGGTTGGTGGCTTGCTAATAATAGAAGGTGAATAAATATAGATTATGTGAATGAACAAAAGAAGGCAGTTTCACAAGTGCTGTAAATGATTAGAGAGATGAAGCAGAGAAATATTAAAGAAGTGTGAAGATATGCTAGGGACATTCTTTCCACATTTAAATATGTGACACTACACATGGGTCAAGACAACATTTTGCAAGAATTATAGAATAGAGTAAACAAACCACTATAAGAAGTAGAGTGTCTCACTCTGTATAAAAAATATAAAATCAATTCATGAATCAATCTCTTCTGTGTGTGTGTCTCCATGTGCACTTTGGATGAAAAAGTTAACTGTATTTTTGAAGATAAGAAATGGTCAAAATTCTGGAAGCCATTGCACTAAAAGCAAGGAAAGATTAAAAAGAAGACTAGTCCCTGCTAATTTGTCAAGGTCTTTGAATGGAGATACAGTGGAAGAGTGAGGTTGGACAGAGAACAGGCAGCAGGCAGCCTGAGTGGGAGCCAAGGCTCCTCCAGACTAAAGGGCCATAGATGGAGCAGGTGTATTGCTTCACCTGCCTTATCATGGTCTCCACATCATGCCTTTATCTCCCTGCTAGTCCTGTGCCTGTCCCATATTTATTTGATCACCCGTTTTTTTATATGGTCCAAAAATAAGTTGAAGAAAGTCCTTATTTCACTTTTTTTTCATGATATTCTATTTATTATTCTAGAGCTTTGGGTTTTGACCTTTTTCTTGAAAAATCAAATGGACAGCCTCCAGCACTATTTTTGTTTTCCTTATCCAGCATGGAAGGTCATTCCTGGTCCATTATCTGTAAAATCCTGAATATGCCACAAAAACCTATTCTTCTAAACTGACTAAATTCATTCAGAGGATGTATCTCTTAGGCCATTATGCCATGCACACACTTATTAACATGTCCTCTGACTTCTCCAGGATAATATATGATCCAAATGAGCAGAGGTCTCAACTGCTTTGTTCTCTTTCATGTTTTCACAAAACTATGTGAATATACGTGCACTCATATAAGCAAAAAATTAAAGGCAATGTGAAGTTATTAAATTTAAAAACATCACATAGAATGATATAGATTAAGTATAGTTGCTTCAATACAACCTATTAGACAAAACTGAATGTAGTATCTAAAAGTAATTTCTGAAAGCAAAATGGAAAATAAAATACTTTAAAAATATCAAAATCAATTAATAAATAAAATGACAAAGTCTTCAAAACATAAAGATATATACAAAAAACACATTCTTAAATCAGGGTTGAAGCAAGATCAAAGTTATAATTTTTTCTCATATAATCATTTATGGTTAAAAATGTCTTATACTAAGATGAAGTCCATGGGTAGTTGAATGGTAATGAAGAATGCCTTCCATAAGATTGTAGATTGTAATACAACTTTTTAAATTACAGTTACCCACAAAAGGGAAAGATACAATTAGGAAAACCAAGATGTGAAAACAGATGCAAATATATTATACAAAGTTCTTCAGTGATAAAGAATTTTCTATTTTGAAAAGCAGTGGAAGTAATGTAATATGCAACACATTTATTTGAGTATTCAAAATTTATAAATTGTCCACCATTCCCTAGTACATCATGGAGACATTAAAGAACTTAATGGCAGACAACAAAGTTGGTGAAATAACCTGCAGTTTATGTTTGGAAGAATGCAAGTTAAAACAAGAGTAAAAACATTCAGATTCCCAAATACAAAAGCAAAGACAAGAATAAAATTGTCCAATGAAGAAAAGATATGGTTAATTAATCCACATATATTTAAATTCACCATTAAAGATATAAAGGCTAGGTAAAATTTAAGAATATCACTTTTAATCCATTAGATAAGTTATTATTTTTCATGTGAAAGCCCAACTCTTCCTTCTACATTATACAAATTGCCTGGACATATACATAATTTTTTCTTTCATTCCCTCATTTTTTCTCTAATTCCACATGTAAATCTCTCTCCCTCTCACTTCCTCTCCCTCCCTCTCTCTCCTTGTCTTCCTTTCTCTCTCTGTCTGCCACTTTTTTTTCCTCCTCTCTTTCTCTCTCTCTGTCTCTCTAACTCTCCCTTCTGAAACCATTTTAAGATCACTGAAATAAGAATGTAGAAAGCTAGACAGAACATCAGTCCCACTGTAATATGAAAAGGCCAAGTAATCTAAATAATCAGAATTTTTATTGAACCTGTCAGAGGACTGATGACACAGAGTAAACAAATAGCCTGAAATCTAAAAAAATTCTGTCTTCCCAAAAGAGATAAGATGTGAAGAATGGATTTGCTGGGAAGAGCATGGAGGAACATAGCTCCACTAAACAGTCAGACATGATTTCAGCTAATGTTTAATGAATCATTAAAGGGTTTAGTATGGTCTGTCTAGCATGATGAAACAGATTCTTGGGGATATTACTTCCCTGCACTCAAGACTAATATTTATATGGGCAAAAGGGCTTTTGCCTAGAACAAGGCAAAGGCATCCAGGAGCTGAGAGTTGAAAGTCATGCAGGGAAGCCTCAGAAATTGTAAAAAGCCAAGGAGATAAAGTTATGACACAAACAGAAACAATTATAGAAAAATAGCATGGTTCATTATCAAGGGTTGTTTGGGAAACTATCATCCTTTAACTTACTGGTGTTGATGGGCCCATTTATGTGGATTTGTACATTAGTGTGTGATGAGCACATGCGTGTGGGCTGATCACATTAGAGCCAATATATTAGCAAATCCGGGGCTTGATTAACAAGGAAAACTTGATAAATAGATTTGGGTTTGCAGTAAAAAAGTTTCTCTTAGGATCATGTGGATGCATAGACATTCTTTTCTAAATCATGAAAAGTATTGAATCAGAAGAATATCACAATTATATTCATGATTGGATCCAGGATTAATAAAGTATTGAGTATGTGATTTTGATCATTACTATATACCTCAATAAAGGTAACTAACACGTCTTGTACATATAGTGTTATAAATTAACCAGATTTAACTAGCAACAGGAAAGACACTACATGATAAAGTATGCATAAAATCAATCTAAAATGGGGTTGGGTTAATTTATATTTTTAGTAAGATATCTAGTTCTAGCACCATTTATCAAAGGATTTTCTTTCCTTCTTGAATTATCTTAGTGTCTTTGATGAAAATCTTTTAAACATATATGTGTGTCTATTCCTGGACTGTTGTGTTCTATTGATCCGTATGTCTATCTTTACCCAATTAATACATTTCTTGATTATTGCAGTTTTGTAATAAGTCTTCACATTGGGTTGAGTGAGAACTCCAAATTTGTTCCTTTTCAAAAGTGTGATCTTATTCTATATATATTTTTTAAAAGTTAATATTGTCTATCCACATAATAGCATGCATAGATTTATATGAATTTTACTACAACTGTAGATCATTTAGGGAGAATTGACATATAAACTATAGGGAATATTCCAGGTCACTAATATTAATTCAGATTAGGATTTCATGGTTCTTGTTCCCTGAGTGTGAATGTCAAACATTCACATTCTCTTGAGAATGGGTGGGCCTATGAATGTGTTACATGTCACTTTTGTGATTGCATTGTGTTTTATGACAGTAGCAAGAATTTTGCAGTTGTAATTAGGTCTCATATACATTCTCTTTGAGTTGATTAAAACAGAGTGCAACCAGGCTGGAACTAACCTAAAGTGATGAGCCCTTAAGAGAGACTGGGTCCTTCCTTAAGGAAGCAATTCAACTTCTGGGAGAGATTCTGCTGCTAGACTTGAAAAATACCTGCTATGCAGTGAGAGGAACATATGGATAAGACTTGAGAGCTTATCCAGGATCTGAGAGTGACGCCCAGGTACAGCCAGAAAGATAATAGGAACTCAGTTGTAGGAACACAAATAACTTAATTCTGCCAATAATCTGAGTGAGCCTGGAAGAAAATCTGAATATCCAGTTGGGAACATACCCTGTGGGTCCCTAGGCCTGTTTTGGCTGGAAAAACTGATCTGTGAAGGCTGTCTCTGAGGCAACCCTACTACCATAATTAGGCTTAGCATCACACACTAATTGGAATAGATACAAACTTAAACACTGACATTACCAAATGCTAGTGAGTATGTAGAGCAATGGACTCCCATTTGTTGCGAGTAAGAACACCAAAAGTTGGAGCCCGAAGACAGTTTAGTAGTTTCTTCTAAAACTAACCATAGTCTTACCATATAAACCAGCAATTGTGCTCTTAGGTAAATAAGCAGATCATATGAAAATTGATGGAACATGGGGCATTTTTATGGCATTAGAAATGTTCAACATGATCTTGCAATAACATATATACAGGCCATTTACAAATTTCATCAAAACCTATAAAGTTGTATGATCCAAAATGTAAACCATCATTAAAGCATTGACCAGGGTTAGTAGCAATACTTCAATATTTGTATATTAATTGTAACAAATGTACCATCTGTGTGTAAAATGTTTTTAATAGGAGAGAGCGGAAAATGGTCAGGGCATTGGGTATATAGGAATCTCCTATATTCTCTAAGTTGCTTTTCTGTATTGTAAAGCTTCTTTGAGAATAAAATGAGGAAAAAAAAGACACTGGGGGAACATATGGAAGAAAATGTCACTGTACATACAAGCCAACAGATCATACAGTGATGAAAGACACAATGTCTAAATTTTTTATTTCAATTTTTTAAAAAGTTTTAAATATTATTGATTATTTTTTAAATTATTATGATTTCACTTTCTTATTAAATTTATTTGGTTATTTTGTTGGCTTCATTTTTCAAGCAGTTTTGAATCACATAAGGATCACAACAGTGGCAGAGGAGTTTAACTGGTATGGGGTGTCAGTGATGGGGAGATGCATGGGTAGGGGTTCACCTGGGACATTCATCTATAGCATATGAATATGTTCAGTTGTTCATGGGGCATCACCATGGTGGGTGGAGATCCACACAATAACCAACAGGAAATTGAATTCCCATCCCGGGGATTTCTGCTACATTGTCTAATAGGACAGCAAGAATCCCCCAAGTGCAAAGCCATTGCCTATGAAGGAAGACAGACCATTACACCAAGCCTTTGATATTGTGGATTGTATTTATGAACATTTTCTTATGAAATTGAAACTTAGCCTATTAATATATTTTGCCTAAGAATTACCTCCTGAAGCCTACTTGTAACGCAAATGTGGTCTCTCTCTAAACTTAACAAATAAATGTACTACCTTCCCTCAGTCATACGATATGACTCCCAGGGATAAGCCTCCTTTTCACTGAGGGATTATTACCAAGTATGAACTAGCAATGTATCTGGAAAAAGACCTTGAACAAAAGGGGGAAATGGTGAACAGAAATGAGTTTTTATTACTAAGAGAGTGCAAAGTGAATTGGGAGTTCATTCCAGAGGTTATGCTTAAGCAAGTCTCAGCAGGATCTCACTAAGTGCCACAGAAAACAATGCATCAAATAGTGGGGCTCCTGAGGGCTCTAGGGACATCCAGAAACTATGAGCAGGGCAGAGAGCTCAGGACCCAGTCAGTGGGCTTTACCTTGTGAATTATGCTCCCCAGTGTAACAGTGTTAGACTTATTTATAGGTTCTTTACATATGGCTCTTCTGCCCCTTTTATTTGAACCTATATTTAGCAGTATACTTAATTAATATGTGTCCCAGAGACTAAAATCTTTGGTCCTTCAATGTGCCAGTTGAGCCATGAATTTCAGCAAAGTTGCAGCACCTACTTTTCAGTTCATCTGACTCCCCCAGGACAACTGAAAAGGCTATGATGATGGACAACACCCATCTCAAGGAGCAGTGAGTGTCTGCAACTGCAAGCAAGATAGTTCCATCCATCTAACCCATGGGATCTAAGTTCCCTCTCAATTAGAAGCAGAGTGAGCATCACCATCCCAAATTCTTCAATATTGGGGAATGTACAATGGATTAAGTAGACTTGTTATTATTGTGCTATAGGCTTATTATTGTTTTAGTAATAGAAGAACACTTGTCATTGATATAAAGGCAGTGGCCAAAAGAGAATCTGAGGGATAGGAGAAGGAAGAGTAGGTGTATTATGGGGGCATTTTTGGGACATTGTATTTGTCTTTCTTGACATTGCAATGATGGATACAGGCCATTATATATTTCACTGTAACCTACAAAATTGTGTAAGACACAGTATAAACTATAATGTAAACTATTGTCCATGGTTAGTAGCAATGCTTCAATATGTGTTCATCAATTGAAACAATTGTACCACACTAATGGAGGATGTTACTTGTAGAAAAGTGTGGAAGGGAGAGGGAGTTGGGCATATGTGAATCCCTTATATTTTTATGTAAAATTTATGCAATCTAAAGCCTCTTTAAAAATGAATAAAAATTTATTAAAGAAATTCACACATGAATATTTACAGCAGGTGTCTTTATAATTTGCAAAATATGAAAGCAAACATAATGTTGTTCAGTAGTGAATAGGTATACTCATTAGGCTATATCTATGAAATGGAATATTACTGAGATAAAAAGAAATTTTCCATCCAGTCACAACAGATATGGATGAATCTTAAATGATTATTTCTAATTAAAAGAAACCAGTTATAAAATTCTCCATATGCATGATATCAATTTTTTGACATTCTGAATAAGGCAAAACGATGAGAAAATAGAATGTTCAATAGTTGTCAGAGGACTGAGGTGAGGGAAAGAATGTTGAATGGATGAAGCACAGGGGAATTTTTAGAGACATGAATCTATTCTGTGTAATACTGTAATTGTAGACACATGATATTATGCATTTGTTAAAACCCATTGAACTAGACAGCACAAAGAGTGAACCTTATGGGATTATCCTGCCTGCAGCTGCAGACTTTATCCATTCCCTGGGATGGCCATTGTCCATCGTCATCTCCCCACCAGGTGTCCAGAGTGAGTCCATTGAGCTGTAGAGTAGGAGTTGCAGGTCCACCGAGATTCCAGGCCCAGCTGGCACATGGACAGCCCAAAGACTCCGGTCTGTGGAAATATGCCTACAAACTCCAGCACCACATTTAGGTTTGAATAGAAGGCAAAGATGGACCATGTGCAAGGAAGACATATTTGGGTCCAACTCTGTCACTCTCAAGAGCAAGGATTCCAAAGCAGGGCCCACTGATAAGGAACGAAACTCTGGAGCTATTTGCCATGATATAGCAACTGGGTTTCTCCGGAGTCCTCAGGAGACCCTCTGTTTGGGTGATATCCAAATTGGAAGCCTATGAGGTCCTATTGAGATGTACTTAAGTGTTACCTCTGGGATGACCTCCAGACTCACTTTGAAGCCTCTTAACCATATAAATTCATTTGTCTTTACCTTCCCCCATTTTATTTGAGGTCTTTTTCCAGTTGTATTGACTATTGGCACTTGCTAGTAATCCCTCATTGCCAGGGAGACTCATCCCCAGGATTCATGACCTACACTGGGAGGAAGGTAATGCATTCATATACTGAGTTTGGCTTAGAGAAAGGCCATATTGGAGCCACAAAGAGACTCTCAGGAGGCAACCCTCAAGCACCCCATAACAATAGAATAGGTTTCAATTTCAAAAGCAAAACTCATAAGGTTAGTCATCAATAATAAGAGCCCATCAGTGGATCATCCTCTTTTGCCAGACATTGCCCCTGCACTTGGGGAACTGTTGCTACTCCTTTGGAAAATATGGCAGAGCTCTTCAGGATAGGAATTAAGTATTCTCTCATTTATTGAGTGGTTCTAAACTGACTGTCACCATGCCCCGTGAGCATTTGAACAATTTTATATACCTTTTATGTTTGTTCAGGTGAACTTCCTCCCATGCACCCCAAATCCCTGACACCACCCCACCAATGATCCTCTCCCACGCCAGTTGTAACCGTTCTGTGATACAATGCTTCTTTAAAGATGAAGCCAATGCAATAGCCAAATACAATTAATAGGAAAATGAAATAATAATGATATTTAAATGTAAGAGATAAAATACATGAAAACTTAAAAAAAAAACTAAAATTAAAATAAAATTAGGGAGGAAAGATGGTGTCAGTTTAGGAGTAAAGTAGCTGACTCGCTCTCTGAGGACGGCTGATTGGTGACAAGGTCCTGCCCAGGCGTCTGTGCTGGGGGCACACTGAGCAAGAACCTTAGGAACATCATTCTGGAGGGAGCTGGATGGCGCAGATTACTCGGGAAGGATTCGTGAGTTTTTTCTCTGCCTGTGGTAGTAAAACACAGATGGCTGAGCTCCACCCTCAGGGAAAAAGG
>JAQZBX010108271.1:0-10571 GCA_029593785.1 Cabassous unicinctus
CCCCCCCCCCCCCCCCCCCGTCTCTGCATCAACACCATCCTTCATTAGTATGCTACATTTGCTGCAATTAATGAACACATTTTGAGGTAGTGCCACTAACCATGATCAACAGCTTACATTATATTTACACTTTGCAATGCACATTTTTATAGGTTTTGGCAAAATATATAATGGCCTGTATCTGTCATTGCAAATGTCATTCAGAACAATTCCAATGTCTCCAAAATGCCCCTTTTTACAGCCGTTCTTCCCTTCACCCCCTTCAGAACCTCTGGTGACCACTGCCTTTATATCAATGCTACAAGATCTTCCTTTGCTAGAATAATAATAAGTCTACTTTAGTCCATAGTTGCATTCCCTCCTTATGTTTGTTCATTCTTCAATCTTGAGGATTTTAGGATGATGATGCCCACTCTGTTTCTGACTGAGAGAGGGCTTAGATCCGATGGGGCAGATGGATGGAACTGCCATTGTCCACCATCATTTTGTTAGCTGTCCTGGGCTAATCCGATGAACTGGAGAGTAGATATTGCAACACTGCTGAGATTCAGGGCTCAACTGGCATATGAACAGACTGAAGATTTAATCTCTGGGACATATTATTCATGAGTATAAGGCTAAATAAAAGGAGCACTAGAGCCATGTGTAGGGAAATTATAAATAAGTCTAACTCTGTTACATTGGGGAGTATATATTCCAAGGTAAGGCCCATTGACATGGTGCCGAATTCCTGAGATTGTCTGCCCTCCCTATAGTGTTTAGATGACTCTAGAGCTCTCAGGAGCACCCTTCTCTGAGTTACTATTCACTGAGGCAATCAATGAGATCCTCTGGAGAGATGCATAAGCCTAACCTCTGGAATGACCTCCTGATGCACCATGAAATCTCTTAGCCACAAAAACTCATTTGTATTCAATATTTCCCCCTTTTGGTCAAGGTCTTTTTCCAAATGCATTGCTAATTGGTGCTTCATAATAATTCCTCAGTGCCAGGGAGGCTCATCACTGGGAGTCATCTTCCATGCCAGGGGGAAGGTAGTGAATTTATATGCTGAGGTTGGCTTAAAAAGAGCCCACATTTGAACAAGAAGGAGGCTTTCAGGAGGTAACTCTTGGGCAATATATAATACTAGGCTAAGTTTCAATTTCTCAAGAAAAGGTTCATAAGTACAACCATCAATATCAAGGGCCTGGTGTATTGATTTGTCTTCCTTCGCTAGGCACTGCCCATGTACTCTAGGGATTTTTGCTGCTCTATTAGAGAATGTAGCAGGACTTCCCAGGATGGGAATTCAATATTCTTTCAGTTATTGTGTGGGTCTCCACCTACAGAGACAATACCCCATGACCACTTGAACATATTCATACCATAAAGCCATGCCCAGTTGTACCCATCCCACATGTCATCCCATCACTGACACCCCACACCAGTGATCCTCCTCTGCCACAGTTGCAAACCTTCTGTAATCCAAAACCTCCCCAAAAACAAAGCCAAAAAAAAATGAAAAAGATAAAATAAAATAATTGAAAAACAAATAAAATACAAAAATACAAAATAAATAAAATTTTTCCATTGTGTTTTTCATCACTGTAAAATATGTTATCTTATATGTACAATGGCAATTTCTTCTATATATTCCCCCAGTGTTTTTTTTTTTCACTTTATTTTCAAAGAAGCTTTAAGTTACAGAAAAGTCACATAGAAAATATCACATAGATTCCTCTATATCCCACCCCCACCCCCTTGCATTTTCCCATATTGATAACATCTTACATGAGTGTGGTACATTTGTTGCAACTGATGAACAAATATTGAAGCACTGTTAGTAACCATGGTCAATGATATACATTATGGATTAAATTTTTCACCATATACTTTTATAGGTTTTGACAAAATTTAAAATGGCCTGTATCCATCATTGCAAGATCATGCAGAACAATTCCAATACTGTAAAAATGCCCTATGTGTTCCATCTATTCTGTTCTTCCCTCCCCTTCCCCTTAGGACCTATGATAACCATGAAGTTTCAATTTTTGAACAATAAGGTTCATAGTTACATGCATTAATATTGAGGGCTTGGCATATTGGTCTGTTTTCTTTTATTAGGCACTGCCTATGTTCTTGAGAGATTCTTGCCCTTCTAATTAAGAACATAGCAGAACTCCCCAGGATGGGAGTTTAATATTTTGTCTATTGTCCGTGTCTCCACCAACTGAGCTAACATACTATGACAAGATGCACATTCTCATATTCCATAGAAGCATGCTCCAGGTATGCCCTATCCCCCATATCCCCCCACCCCACAATGCCCTGTGCCAGTAACCCTTCCCTGTCATATTTGCCAAAGGAACATTGTCATTGTTGTAGTTTTAATCACAGACCTACAAATCCCCGGGGTTCACCTATTCCTTCCTCCAACCATCCCCCCAGTTTCATGGATAATCCAACCCCCCCACATACCCTACTCCCCCTCACATTCCAGCACCATCAATCCCCTCACATCCCTGCACCAACATCACCCCCATCCACTGCCCAACCACCTCCTTCCACCTTATCATAGGTCTTGCCCATATTGACCATGGGCTCACCACACTCTAATCCCTTTCTGTTCTCCTGATAAACCTATCTTCTAGACTCTAGACTCTGCTCAATTTGCTTAAGTCATATCAGTGAGGTCATGTAGTGTTTGTCCTTCAGTGACTGGCTTACTTCCCTCAACATAAGGTCTTCAAGATTCATCCATGTTGCCCTGTGTATTGGGAAAAAAATTTAATGAGTATTGTTCAAACTTAAAAGTGAAACATCATTCAAGAAACTTTTTAAATCAGCAAACCAATGCCTTGCTAGTCATCACTTTTCATATTTTAGGAGGAATGATGAGACCTAGAACAGTGAGCACATTGGGTATGTTTTGTAACAAATAAGAACAGATAGGGTGCATTCTGGGGAGTGTTGTGTTCCTCCCTGGGAAGGCTGGCCACTTTCTCAGGGACTGATGCTTAAACCTTGGTATGTACTGCCCAGGGAGTGTTGTGTTCCTTCCTGAGGAGGCTGGCCACTTCCTCGGGGATTGACACAATACTCGCAAGTTGGCATCTATAGTATCAAGTTCATTGATTATGAGCTCAATAAAAGGGACAGCTCCTGGTTAGGCTAGTTGAAGTCCCACCCAGGAGAGGGTGCTCTGCACAGGTGTTGTTTTCAATCAAGACTCTGTATTGGCTGCTGATTCGGGACTTCCCAGCCGAGAGCTAGATGTTGGTGAGTTTGTATGTAAGACTGCTCTGTTTTTTCTGTCATTTTGTGACTCTGTTCTTTTAATTGATTATGTTATTTTTATTTCTCACTCTAATTGTCAGCATAGAGTTATTAAACTAGATATGCATATAGGTATTTATATTGCATCCATCCAGGACCCTGGCCGAAGTTGGGCCAGGTATGTTGGTGTGTCCCCCGGTTGGGTGACCCCTGTTTGTAGACAATCTTTTGCCTATTTTATATGCTTCCAATTATTAACAGAAGCTTAATAAAATAAATATATATCTGTGTATTGCTTTCTTATGCTTGAGTTAATTAAGTCATCATATCAATCTATATACATATATTTATAGCAAAGCATGAGCAAGGCATTTTATCTAGCAGAACACCCTGTGTGTTAATACTGTATCCTTCTTACAGCTAAATAATATTCCATTGTATGTATATACCACAATTTGCTTATCCAGTCATCTGTCAATGGACACTTGATTTGCTTACAACTTTTGGCAATAGTGAATAATGCCACTATGAACAAAGGTGTGTGCACATATCTGTTCATGTCACTGCTTTCAATTCCTCTGGGTATATACCCAGCAGTTAGATTGCTTATCATATGGCAGTTCTATAGTTAACTTCCTGAGGACCTGCCAAACTGTCCTCCATAATGGCTGCACCATTCTACATTCCCACCAGCAGTGGATGACTGTTTATTCTCCTCCACATCCTCTCCAACACTTGTAGTTCTCTGTTTTTTTAATAGCTGCCAGTGCAGTAGGTGTAAGATGATATCTCATTGTAGTTTTTTTAAATATATTTTTTTATTTTTTAAAAGATACTTAGAATACATAAATGTTACACAAAAAATATAGGGATTCCCATATGTCCCACTCCCCACATCTCCCACACCCTCCCACATAGACAACATCATTCATTAGTGTGGCACATTCATTGCAATTGATAAACATATCCTGGGGCATTGGCACGGAGCATGGACCATAGTTCACATTGTAGTTTACACTCTCTCCCACACTATTCTCCAGGTTATGGGAAGATATATAATGGCCTATATCTGTCATTGCAATGTCATTCAGGATGATGCCCAAGTCGGGAAAAAGCCCCTGTATTATACCTGTTTTTCCCTCTTCCTGTCCCCAGAGCCTCCAGTGGCCACTGCCTCCACATCAATATTGTAATTTCTTCCATTGCTAGAATCACAATAAGTCTATAGTAGAATACCAGTAAGTCCACTCTAGTCCATAGTTCATTCCCCAATCCTGAGGATTCTGGGATGGTGATATCCACTCCACCTCTAACTGAGAGGGAGCTTTGATCCCATACAGCCGATAGATGGGACTCTTGCTTGCAGTTGTAGGCTCTCTCATTTCCTTGATATGGTGGTTGTCAATCCTCACCTCCTTGTTAGTTGTCCTGGGTGAGTCCAATGAACTGGAGAGTAGATATTGCAACTCCACTGAGGCTCAGGGCCCAGCTGGTACATGGACAGCCCAGAGAGTCAAGTCTCTTGGACATACACCTACCAACTCCAGTACCAAGTAGGTTCAAATAGAAGGGACATATGAGCCATATGTAGTGAAGACATAACTGAGTTCAACTCTGTCACTCTCAGGAGCACAAACTCCAAAATAGGGCCCACTGGCAAGGCACCAAACTCCGGAGCTATCTGCCCTGACCATAGGACCTGGGTGTCTCCAGAGCCCTCAGGAGCCCCACTATTTGGGGTAGTATCCACTTTGGAAGTCTATAAGATCCTGCTGATATGTGCATAAGTGTTACCTCTGGGATGGCCACCCAAATCACTTTGAAGTCTTTTAGTCATATAAACTCATTTGTTTTTACCTTTTCCCCCTTTTATTTGAGGTCTTTTTCCAGTTGCATTGCTAGTTGGTGCTTAGTAGTAATACCTCATTGCCAGGGAGGCTCATCCCCAGGAATCATGTCCCAGGCTAGGGGGAAGATAATGCATTTATATGCTGAGTTTGGCTTAGAGAGAGGCCACATTTGAGCAACAAGGAGGCTCTCAGGAAGCAACTCTTAGGTACCCCACAACACTAGGCTAAGTTTCAATTTCAAGAGCAAAGGCTCACAAGCATAGTCGTCAATATCAAGTGCCCATCAATGGACCATGCTCCTCTGCCAGTCATTGCCCCTGCCCTTGGAGGACAGTTGCTGCTCCATTAAAGAATGTGGCAGAGCTCTCCAAGATGGGAATTCAATATTCTCTCGGTTATTGTGTAAATCTCCACCCACTGTGACAATGCCCCGTGAATATTTGAACACATTTATATACCTTACATGTATGCCCAGGTGAACTTCCTCCCATGTATCTCCCATCACTGACACCCCACACTAATGATCCTCCTCTGCCCCAGTTGTAAACCTTCTGTAATCTAATGCTTCTTCAAAAATGAAGCCAATAAAATAGCCAAATACAATTAATAGGAAAATGAAATCATAATGGTAGGTTTAAATATAAGAAATAAAATACATAAAATTTTAAAGAAAACTAAAAATAAAATAAAATTTAAAAATTAAGATATTAAAAAATAATGAAAATTAAAAAAAAAAATTTTGTTTTGACATTTTGCCTTTCATCACTGTAATAGCTGTTGTCCTGTATGTGCGGTGACCTTTTCTTCCATTTATTCCCCAGTGTCTTACATTTTTTCATTTTGTTTTCAAAGAAGTTTTAGGTCACAGTGTAGTCACATACAGAATACATAGGACTCCCTTATACCCAACATCCTCCCCCTTTTCCTGTTTCCCATATTAATACCTTTTTATATGTATTTTTATATATACAAATAGTGAAACATAGCTACTAACCATAGTCAATGGTTTACATTTTAGACTGTACACTTTTATAAATTTTGATGATATTTAAAATGGTCTGTGTCCATCATTGCAAGATCATGTAGAACACTTCCATTACCCACTAAGTACCCCCTGTTCCATTTATTCTATTCCTCCCTTCACTTCCCCTCAGGGCCCACAGCAACCACCTGGCTTCACTACTTGGATGACAAGATTCACAGTTACTTGCAACAACACTGAGGTCTTGGCTCACTGGTGTGTCGTCCCCTATTAGGAACCACCTATGCTTTCAAGAGACTTTCGCCCCTCTGTTTGCAAACATATCAATCCTTCCCAGGATGGGAGTCCAACTCTTTCCCACTCATTATGTGGGTCTCCACCCACTGATACAACACATTATGACAAAACGATCACACGCACACTCCCTAGCAGCCTGCCCCAGGTGTGCCCTGTCCCAAATGCCCCATCCCCATCCAACACCCTAAACCAGTAACCCTTCCTCATTGTAGTTTTGATTTGCATTTCCCTAATAGCTAGTGATGTTGAGTGTCTTTTCATGTGCTTTTTAGCCATTTGTATTTCTTCTTTGGAAAAGTGTCTATTCAAATCTCGACCATTTTTTAAATGGGTTATTTGTCTTTTTATTTTCAAGATGTAAGATTTCTTTATATATGCTGAATATTATGCCTTTATTGGATAAATGTTACCAAATATTTTCTCCCATTGAGTAGGCTGCCTTTTCATTGTCTTGATAAACTCGTTTGAAGTGTAAAAGTTTTTAATTTTGAGGAGGTCTCATTTATGTTTTTCCTTTTGTTGCTCATGTTTGGGGTGTAAAATTTATGAAACCATTTCCTACTACAAGATCATGTAGATGCTTCCCTACATTATCTTCTAGGAGTTTATGGTCTTGGCTCTTATATTTAGATCTTTGATACATCTGAGTTAATTTTTGTATAGGTCATGAGATGGTGATCTTCTCTAATTCTTTTGGATATGGATACCCAGTCCTCCAAGCACCATTTGTTGAGGAGGCCATTCTGTCCCAGTTGAGTGGGCTTAGTTGACCATATATGTGAGGATCTGTATCAGAAATCTCAATTTGTTTCCATTGGTCAGAATCCTTGTACCAATACCATGCAGTTTGTTTTTTTTTTTATTGAAGTATATCATTCATACATGAACATACATAAACAATAAGTGTATGGTGAAAGTTGTGAACTTACAAAACAAACATGCATAACATCATACTGTTAGAAATTATGAAAGAATATTGTCAAAATATTTCTAAAGTACCAACTATAGTCCATACCTTACATTTGCTTATGTTGAACCATCCTTGCATACCAAGGATGAAACCCATGTGTATTTTGTCAAATGCTTTTTCTACATCTGTAGAGATGATCAGGTGATTTTTTTCTTTCAATCTGTTTATGTGGTGTATTACATTGATTGATTTTCTTATGTTGAACCATCCTTGCATACCAGGGATGAAACCCACTTGGTCATGTGTATAATTCTTTTGATGTGTTGTTGGATATGATTAGGAAGTATTTTATTGAGAATTTTAGCATCTAGATTCATTAGAGAGATTGGTCTGTAATTTTCTTTTCTTGTCATGTGTTTATATGGCTTTGGTATTAGGGTGATATTGGCAGTATAGAATGAGTTAGGCAATGTTCCCTCCACCTCTATTTTTTGGAAGAGTTTAAGCAGAACTGGTGTTAGTTCCTTCTGGAATGATCTGTGAAGCCACTTGGTCCTGGGCTTTTCTTAGGTGAGAGGTTTTTGATGACTAATTCAATCTCATTATTTGTGATTGGTCTGTTGAGTTCATCAATTTCTTCTTTCGTCAGTGCAGGCTACTTGTGTGTTTCTAGAAATTTGTCCATTTCGTCTGAATTATCCATCCTGTTGGCATACATTTTTTTCAAAGTATTCTCTTATGGTACTCTTTATTTATGTGGGATCAGTGGTGATATCCCCTCTCTCATTTTTTATTTATGTATTTGCATCTCCTCTCTTTTTTCTTTGTTATTCTAGCTAAGTGTTTGTCAATTTTATTAATCTTGTCAAAGTACCAGCTTTTGGTTTTGTTAAATTTTTCTAGTATTTTTTTATTCTCAATTTCATTTAATTGAGTTCTAATCTTCATTATTTCCTTCTTTCTACTTGCTTTGGGATTAGTTTGTTGTTCCTTTTCTAGTTCCTCTACTTGTGCAGTTAGGTCTTCGATTTTGGCTCTTTCTTCTTTTTTAATATAAGCATTTATGGCTATAAATTTCCCTCTCAGCACTGCTTTTGCTTCATCCCAAAGGTTTTGATATGTTGTGTTCTCATTTTCATTTGTTTCAAGGTAGTTACTGATTTCTTTTGCAATTTCCTTCTTGACCTACTGATTATCTAAGAGTGTGTTGTTTAACTTCTATATCTTTGTGCCTGTTCTGTTTCTCTGTGCCTTATTAATTTCCAGCTTCATTCTGTTGTGGTCTGAGGAATTACTTTGTATAATTTCAATCTTTCTGAATTCATTGAGAGTTGTTTGTGGCCTAGCATATGGTCTATCCTGGGGAATGATCCATGTGTGCTTGAGAAGAATGTATATCCTGCTGTATTTAGGTGTAATGTTCTGTATGTGTCTATTAGGTCTAGATCTTCTGAAGTATTACTAAAAGTCTCTGTTTCTCTATTATGCTTCTGTTAAAATGTTCTGTCTAACAGTGATAATGGTGTATTAAAGTCCCCCACTATAACTGTAGAGGTGTTTATTTCTGCCCTTAGTTTTTCCAATGTTTGTCTCATGTATTTGGGGGCACCCTGGTTAGGTGCATAAATGTTTATGATTGTTCTTTCTTCTTGATAGATCACCCCTTTTATTAATATATGGTATCCTTCTTTGGCTCTTACAATAGTTTTACATTTAAAATCTATTTTGTCTGATATTAGTATAGCTACTCCCGCTCTTTTTTGTTTATTGTTTGCATGTAAAGTAATTTTCCAACCATCGTCTTGCAACCTCCTTGTGTCTCTGTGTCTAAGGTGAGTTTCTTGTAGACAACATATAGACGGGTCATATTTCCTTATCCATTCTGCCAATCTGTGTCTTTTGATTGGAGAGTTTAATCCATTAACATTCAATGTTATTACTGTTAAGGCAGTACTTACATTAGCCATTTTTCTTTAGTTTTGTATATGTCATATTTTGTTTTTATTTCTCTTTTTACCTTTTTAGTTATTCTTACTAGTAATTTTCCTTTCTACACACTCCTCCAACCCTCACGCTCCTATTTTCTCCTTTCAACCTGCAGAATTCCCTTTAGTATTTCTTGAAGGGCAGATTTCTTGACAAACTCTTTTAATTTCTGTTTATCTATGAATATTTTGAACTCTCCATCATTTTTTTAAACAAATCAATTTTATTGGCACATATTAATAAAGCATACAATTCGTCCAAAGTGTACAATCAATAGTACTTGGTATAATCACATAGTTGCATTCATCAATTCAATCATTAGCGCATTTTCTTTATTCCAATAATAATAATAAAAAACAAAAAGCAGACAAACAGGTAAACAAGAAAATTCTTTACCTCTCAATCTCTCTACATTTCCCCTGTTGTTCACAGCTGCTATTTCTGGCTATTTTTGCTCAATTATTTATTTATTCAGTAGTAGTATTGAGATATATTCACATACCATATGATCTATCCAAAGTGTATAATCAATGGCTTTTAGTATAATCACAATGTTGTGCATTCATCACCACCAAAAATTTGAGAACCCTTTCAAAACTCCAAAAAGAAAAACTCCACACCCCTTAGCATGCCTTCCCCAGCCCTACATAACCATTAATCTAATTTCATCTTTATAAATTGTTTTATATTCACATTTTATATAAGTGGAATCATACAATATATTACACAATATATTTAGTTCATAATAGTACAATCATACGGTATTTGTCCTTTTGTCTCTGGCTTGCTTCACTCAACATAATGTCCTCCCGGTTCATCCAGGTTGTCATATACTTTATGACATAATTTCTTCATAGCTGTATAATATTCCATCGTGTGAACACACAATTTCTTTATCCATTCATCAGTTGATAGACACCTGGGTTGTTTCCAACTTTTGGCAATCATGAATAATGTCAATATCAACATCGGTGTGCAGATGTTTGTTTGTGTCACTGCTTTCACTTCTTCTGGGTATATACCCAGTAGTGGTATTGCAGGGTCACATGGCAAATCTATATTAAACTTCTTTAGGAACTGCCAAACAGTCCTCCACGGTGGCTGTACCATTCTACATTTCCACCAACAGTGAATACGTTTTCCTATCTCTCCACATCCTCTCCAACACTTGTAGTTCTCTGGTTTTTTAATAACGGACATTCTGATAAGTGGGAAATGATATCTCATTGTAGTTTTGAATTGCATATCCCTAATCATTAGTGATGTTGAATATTTCTTCATTTTTTTT
>JAQZBX010108272.1:0-10570 GCA_029593785.1 Cabassous unicinctus
ACCTACACTGACGCTACAAGAAATACAAGAACTTAACAAACCAATCACAATTAAGGAGATTGAATCCATCATCAAAAATCTCCCAGCAAAGAAAAGTCCAGGACCAGATGGCTTCACAGGTGAATTCTACCAAGCATTTAGAAAAGAATTAACACCAATCCTGTTTAAACTCTTCCAAAAAATTGAAGAGGAGGGAAAACTACCCAACACATTTTATGAAGCCAACATCACCCTAATACCAAAGCCAGATAAAGATTCCACAAGAAAAGAAAATTACAGACCAATCTCTCTAATGAACATAGATGCAAAAATTCCCAACAAAATACTTGCAAATCTAATCTAACAGCATATCAAAAGACTTATACATCACGACCAACTGGGATTTATGCAAGGCTGGTTCAACATAAGAAAATCAATCAATGTAATACACCACATTAAGAAATTGAACGAAAAAAAAACCACGTGATCATCTCAATAGATGCAGAAAAAGCATTCGACAAAATCCAACATCGTTTTTTGATAAAAATACTTCAAAAGATAGGAATAAAAGGAAAATTCCTCAATATGATAAAAGGCATATATGAAAAACCCACAGCCAACATCATACTCAATGGGGAAAGGTTGAAAGCTTTCCCTCTAAGATCAGGAACAAGACAAGGATGCCCACTGTCACCATTGTTATTCAACACTGTACTAGAAGTTCTAGCAAGGGCAATTAGACAAGACAAAAAAATTAAAGGCGTCCAAATAGGAAAAGAGGAAGTAAAACTTTCACTGTTTGTAGATGACATGATCCTGTATTTAGAAAATCCTGAAGTATCCACAACAAAGCTACTTGAACTAATAAATGAGTTCAGCAAAGTGGCAGGATACAAGATCAACACGGAAAAATCAGTAATGTTTTTGTACACTAGTACTGAATAACCTCAGGAGGAAAATTCCATTTTCAATAGCAACAAAAAGACTCAAATACCTAGGAGTTAATTTAACCAAAGAAGTACAGGACCTATATGCAGAAAACTACAAAACAATGCTAAAAGAAATTTAAAAAGACCTAAACAAATGGAAAGACATTCTGTGTTCATGGATTAGAAGAATAAATATCGTGAAGATGTCAATCTTGCCCAAACTGATTTATAGGTTCAATGCAATACCAATCAAAATCCCAACAGCTTACTTTACAGAATTAGAGAAGGCAATTACCAAATTCATCTGGAAGGGTAAATGCACCCTAATAGCCAAAAGCATTCTAAAAAAGAGCAATGTGGGAGGAATTTCACTGCCTGACCTTGAAACATATTACAAAGCTACAGTGGTCAAAACAGCATGGTACTGGCATAAAGATAGACACATCGATCAGTGGAATAGAATTGAGAACCCAGAAATATACCCTCACCTATACAGTCAACTGGTTTTTGACAAACCTACCAAGCCCATGCTAATGGAAAAAAAACAGTCTCTTCAACAAATGGTGTTGGGAGAACTGGGTATCTATAACCAAAAGAATGAAAAAGGACCCCTATCTCACCCCCTATAAAAGAATCAACTCAAAATGGATCAAAGATCTAAATATAAAAGCCAGGACCATAAAAGTACTAGAAGAAAATGTAGGGAAACATCTTCAAGACCTTGTAGTAGGTGGTAGTTTCTTGGACCTTACACTCAAAGCACGTGCAACAAAAGAAAAAATAGATAAATGGGACCTCCTCAAAATTAAACACTTTTGCACCTCATAGGACTTTGTCAGAAGGGTGAAATGGCAGCCAACTCAATGGGAAAAGATATTTGGAAATCACATATCTGATAAGGGTTTAATATCCAGGATATATAAGGAGATGTTACAATTCAACAAAAGACAAACAACCCAACTAAAAAATGGGCGAAAGACGAATAGACATTTCTCCAAAGAAGAAATACAAATGGCAAAAAAACACATGAAGAAATGCTCATCACCACTCATGATTAGGGAAATGCAAATCAAAACTACAATGAGATATCATTTCCCACCTATCAGAATGGCCACTATTAAAAAGACAGAGAACTACAAGTGTTGGAGAGGATGTGGAGAGATGGGAACACTTCTTCACTGTTGGTGGGAATGCAGAATGGTACAACCACTATGGAGGACTGTTTGGCAGTTCCTAAAGAAGTCGAATATAGACTTGCCACGTGACCCTGCAATACCACTACTGGGTATATACCCAGAAGAACTGAGAGCGGTGACTATGAACCAAATATATTGTGTAACATTGTTTGATTCAAAAAAATTTATATGTATCCATTACATTTAATTGAGAAATGTATATATTTATTCATCTGTGTTTATTTTTTAGTTTTTAATTGTTTTTATTTTCAATTATTAAATGTACAAAATAAAGTTAAAAAAAAAAAAAAGTTTACCAAAAAAACAAACAGAACATGGTACTGACACAATGGAATCAAATTGAGAGTTCAGAAATAGACCCTCACATCTATGGCCCATTGATTTATTTTTTTTTTTTAAGGAGGTACAGGGGATTGAACCCAGGACCTCATACATGGGAAGCAGGCACTCAACCACTGAGGTACATCTGCTCCCCTATGGCCCAATGATTTTTGACAATGGTGCCAACTCAATGGAGAAAGAAGTCTCTTCCACAAATAGTGCTCAGAAATGAAGGTGGATCTATACCCTCACATCACATACAAAAATCAACTTGAAATGAGTCACAGATCTAAATGTAAGAAACAAATCTATAAACTCCAAGAAATAAGCATAGGAAAGCATCTTCAGGACCTTGTTAGGCAATGGTTTCTGACACTTCACACCCAAAGTATGGGCAACAAAGGAAAAAATAATAAATGGGGCTTTATCATGAAAGTAAAAAGACAACCTACAGAATGGGAGAAAATATTTGGAAACCACATGTCTGATAAGGGCTTAATATCCAGAATATTTAAAGAAATTGTACAACTCAATGACAAAAGGATAAGCAACTCAACTTCAAAAAAAAAAATAAAACACTTGAATAGACATTTCTCTAAAGAGATACAAATGGCCAATAAACACATGAAAAGATCCTCAGTATCATTAACCATTGAAGAACTGCAAATCAAAACCATAATGAGATATCATTTCATATCCAATAGAATGGCTACTATTAAAAGTGTTGGAGAGGATGGGGAGAACTAGGAACATTTGTTCATTGTTGGTGGTAGGGTGAAATGGTGCAGCTGCTGTGGAAAACAGTTTGGCAGTTCCTCAGCAAGTACAGAATTACCCTATGACCCACTAATCCCACTTCTAGGAATATACCCCAAAAGAACCAAACCATGGACTTCAACAAGTATTTGCACACCAATGTTCATAGTGGCATTATTCACAATTGCCAAAAGATGGAAGCAACCCAAGTTTCCATAAACAGATGAATGTGGTATATCCATTCAACGGAATATTATTCAGCTGTAAAAAGGAATGAAGTTCTGATACATGTCACAACATGAACTTTGAAGACATCATGTTGAATGAAATAAGCCAGACACAAAAGGACAAATATTGTATAATCTCACTGATGTGAATAATTAGAAAAGGCAAATTCATGGAGTCAGAATCTAGAATGTGTTACCAGGGGCCATGATGGGGGTAGGGAATGGGGAGTCAATGCTTAATTGGTACCGAGTTTCTGTTTGGGGTGATGAAAAAGTTTTGGTAATGGATGGTGGTGATGGTAGCACATTGTGAATATAACTAACATCACAGAATTATATATTTGAATGTGGTTAAAGGGAATATTTTAAGATGTATATATGTTACCAGAATAAAAAAAAAAATAAAAAACTCGTAAGACTGTACAACACAGTGAACCGTAAACTATGGACTACAGTCAATAGTATAACTGTAATAATGTTTCATAAATTTTGACAAAGGTACCACATTAATGCAAAGTATTAGTAATAGGGAAAACTGAGTGCATGAGAGGGGTATAAGGGAACTCTATTTTCTGCACGAATTTTCTGAAAATCTACAAATTCTGTAATAAAAAATTAAAAAATAAAATGCTGAGGGCAAATTTTCAGAAAGGCAGTAAGGAAACAAAGTGGAAAGTCCATGGGAGATTTTACTTCCACATTTCTACACATTTTGAATTTCCTCTAATGAGTACATTAGGAAGTCTAAGGAATGTTCCAGGAGTGGAATCACTGGGTCAAAGCCCTGGTATGCCTTTTAACTTCTGTTCAAGAGGGTTCTAACGAACTTAACATTGTCACTAACAAAGTCCCTGACTTCCTGAGCAACTCTCACCTTAAAGCAATTCTCATCTGACATGAGTTGTTCAGCCTTCCGCTGATATGTTGACTCCAGGAGGCTCCGTGAAGCTTGGGTGTTCAGCTGGCCTCCAGTGGCCCCATTGTTGTTTTCTGACAGGTAAAGGTCAGTCACCTGCACACAGATCTCATCACTCACGATATGTTGCAGCTGAAAATCAAGCAAGAGCACATGGTCAGTGTACTGAAGAAAATACCCATTTCTCCCCATCATATACTCACTCAAGCTTCCTTTGATTGTTCCAATCACTTAGCTCAAAAATAGTTTAAAAATTTAAGCGCATGCAGATCCTAAAGAAGTTGAAAGAAGATTTGCCACCTGACCTGGCAATGCCACTACTGGGTATATATACCCAGAAGAACTGAGAGCAGTGACATGAACAGACATCTGCACACTGATGTTCATAGCAACATTATTCATGATTGCCAAAAGATGGAAACAACCCAGATGCCCATCAACTGATGAATGGATAAACAAACTGTGGTATATACACACAATGGAAGATTATGCAGCTGTAAGAAGAAATGAAGTCGTAAAGCACATGACAACATGGATGAACCTGGAGGACATTATGTTGAGCAAAGCAAGCCAGACACAAAAGGACAAATACTGTATAAGTGCACTATTTGGAACTAAATATACTGTGTAAACTCATGGAGTTAACTTGAATATGGGTCACCAGAAAATAGAGGCAAGAGAATGGAAAGCTGAGGGTTAACTTGTGCAGAACTGGTAAAAAGGTTGTGTGTTAAGCTTTGGAAATGGAAAGCCCAACATAATGTTTATAATGAGCAGTGCTATTTTATGGGTATGACAGTAGTTGAAAGGGAAAAACTAAGGTCATGTATATTACTAAGAGGAAAGCTAAAAAACATAACATGGAACTGTATAGCATAGTAAATCCTCATGTGAATTATGAATATGGGTAATATTGTATATATAAGACTGTTTTCCTTTGAAACTGAACAAATGTATGTTATGTTAATATCAGGCAAAAAAAATCCCAAACCCAAAACAAAACAAACACGTTTGGCTAAGTGAAAGAAACCAGACACAAAGTACTATATATATTGTGTAATTCCATTGATATAAAATGTAAATATACATCAATGTATAAAAATGGAATTAGATTAGTGGTTACGTAGGGTTAGGGAAGGACAGTGGGACAGAGAGGTGACTGCTAAGGGGTGTGGAGTTTTTCTTTTTGGAGTAATGAGATTGTTCTAAAAATTCCTGTGGTGATGAGTGCACAACACTGTGATTATACTAAAAGCCACTGACTGCACACTTTGGACAAAATGTATGGTATGTGAATATATCTCAATAAAATGCTGCTTTTTAAAAAAATTTAAGTACATAAAACCATTATTTTATTTTTTTGGAGCACACTCAAGCCAAAATCTTTAACTCTACCAATGGTTCAGGAGTAAAACTTCCATATCTATTCAAAAGAGAAAAACCATAGGCAACCCAGGTTAATGTGCTTATTTAAAGGAAAAACATAAATGTTTATTAATTCCCATCCATGTTCTGGATCTAAGGAACTTGGGAAAAAAAAAAAAAAAAAAAAACTCATGAAAGAAAATTTCCATGGTTCATATTCCATGGCACTGTTTTACATTTATAATATGCTTTCACATATTCTCATTTGTTCATCACAACTACCCTGGGAAGCAGACGAGAGAGGTGCTCCATTTTATGAGACAAATTTACATGTCAGATGAAAAATCTCACTGCATGAGCTAAGGTGAAGGGCCTTAGAGAGCCATAAAAGTGAGATCCATGTTATATCCTCAGCCCTTGTGCAAAGTCCAAAAGTCATTAAGTATTTACGAAATGGTTAATGAATTAATTGCCAGGGGTGCTCTGGTGAAGAAGCAAATTGGGATTAATATTCAAGGTTCCTGACTCCTAGGCCAATACTCTTTCCAACACACTATGTATTTTTCTACTGTTTGATAGAAAGTATAATACTTAAATTGTGTATAATGTTAATTCATTTGCAATACAAGTCTATCATGACTGACTATTGGTAACTTCTGTGACTATTTTATTAAACTATCCAATGACTAGGAAGTTGAAATTTTTCCAAGTTTCCCTTCTTATAGGTCATGACAATATTTCTACTTTGAAATAATTCTTCCAAATGAAACTTCACTCACTAAAATGCCAGAGAATGTGAAAAACAGATACAAGTAGAAAGCAAAATGCTAATTTCAGTATTAATTTGTCTATTCTACTTTATACTAATTCTCATAGCCACTAAGCCATCCTATTTTTAGGTAGATTCTTTTTGAAATGTTAGTAACTATGACAACTACTTATTTTTAACATTAAAAATAGTCTTAAATGACAAGCATGTGTATTTGTAGGTAAGTGGACACGGTACAAGATCAGAAGAGTGAGTGACTTGAAAGTGGTAGAAAGTATCTCCAAGTAAGTGGAGATAGTTAAATAAGTTACAATCAGTCCAGATAATAAACTCTAATGTGACCGTTAAAATAATGCTTATGATGATTTGATGACATAGAGAAAAGCTGAAGATAAAGTGTAGAGAGGGGGAAAAAGCAGGGTAAAATGTATACCTAAACCATGCAGATATTTCTCCTGCTTTATACTTTCTTGTTGCAAGACATCTGTCAGTGACTGTTGGATAAATGATCCCTCCCAAAGTCTTTGGAAAAGGCAGCACTATATATCCAAGGATAACCAGGCAACTCCCACTCCCAAGTGAGGCTGATCAGATTCTCTCTCCTGTTAGGTCAACTTTTTAAGGAGCATCTGGATGGAAAGGACAGATAAACTGTGGCCATAGCAAGCTAAAGGCTCAGGGGTACTGTAAAAGCCTTGAGTATATGTAGAATGTCCATCAGCAGAGAGAAACATGAGAACGGAGTGACTGTCAGAAAGAAGGCATGCAGGAAGGAAAAAATCTTTCCAGCCCATTCTCTATGTGGTCTGGCCATATTCTGAGATGTCTGTGAGACTGCCTATTATATTCTTAAAATAAATTCCTCTTAAACTAATCTGGAAAAGGTGAGATAAATGTACGGCTTGACCTTGAATATATGTTCTACCTCCAGTTGGCAAGGAACTCTAGGGGAACACCAAATAAGATAAGGAGAATGAGAGAAGATACGCCCCCAATGGAGGATTAAGAGGAGGAGAAGGTGGAATATGTTTTAAAAACTCAGTGGATTTGGGTTTTCTGGATCAAATCTGTTTCCATAAAAAAAAAAAAAGTTGGATAGTATGTATTAACTCATAATCATAACCAGGCACTTCTAGTAAATGAACTAATTACACCAATTTTTTCAAAAACCAATTTGAGGCTTATAAAAAGTAAGCTGTTGCTAGATGAAATCTTTCCTGTAAAAAGAGCTTCAGAGAGTCAGTAAGTACATGGAATTACTAACACCTATGGGAAGAGAACTGCATGCTCAGCCGTGGTAGACTAGGTAAGAGACAGGCCAGTTCATAGGCTGTTTCTTGAGAACAGTAAGGGCCAGGGAGCTGAGGTCAGGACCACTGCTGTCTCTAAAGGTGGCCAGCAAGAAAGAGCCAAAACATCGGGTCTGAGGTAGGCTCATGCTGCTGTGAGGGTATACTGAGGAAAGGAGTCAATTTTATGGTTGAAATACTCCCACTTTGCTAACATGGGAAATTAGGCATCACATTAACCTCCCCGTTCCCAGGACGGAACCATATGTGTATAAACATTTTTATATGAGAAAACTGCCTTTCTTTTTCCAAAAGAAATCTTACCTTTTCTCTTTGCCTGAACCATTTTTAGGCAAGGAATTCTTTCCTCACCAATCCTAGCCTCCACCATTCCCCCTCACCTGTCTGACAATGCTCTGGATCAGTTTGTCCATGGTAAAGGCAATGTAGGCGTGAATGGTGAACATCTCTCTCAGTGAATCTTCATACTGTGATGAGTCTATGTTGCCATCCAATAGGCTCCGCACCATGTCCAGAAAAGCTGGGTAATAATCTTCTACATCAACATCCACTGTGGGAGAGATGGGATAGGTGAGGTCTATCCTTGCTAAAAAAACAAGACTGAGGGGGCAGTGCAAATCCCAAAGCTAGTCTAAACAGCATCTGAAAGAACACTAAGGTATTCAAAACATATCTACTTAATCTGCAGCAGAGAGAGATGAAATCTGACAGGTGGCTAAAATCAACAGCCTTTTTTATCAGAGGAGAGTAACTGTGTAACTTTCAGAGCAGCTTCTAATATTCTGACCGACCTTGTTATAAAGACACTTAATTTACAGTACAACTGGGCTCTGCATGATGGGAGACAAAATATCCCAGTGAAAAAGTTCCTTCAAAAAGTTGTTGACTCCCTTGCCGAGAGAGGAATCTGTTCTTCCTGCCTGCACAGGAGCTTTCCTCACATGGGTCACTTGCTTAAAAGGCTATTGTATTGCAGTGAAAAAGTGTAGATGAGAAGAGGGAGACACAGCTGTACTCTAGCACTGGGAAACAGCTCGGGAACAGAAAAATATTCCTCTATGAATAATGAATCTGCATTTGTCAAAGTCCTTTTGTTTAAAAATGGATTCCCGACATTGTACTTCACAAATTGCATTAAATGATCTGTATTTGCTGTACACAAATCACTTCAACCATGAGCTAGAATGAATCTTTTTTTTAAGATTTTATTTTACTTTTATCCATTTTAACCCCCCCCTCCCCCTCCCCCGGTTTTTTGCTGTTGTGTGTCCACTCGCTGGGCAATTCTGTGTGTTTCCTGCCCTCTCTTCTCATCCTTCTCCTCCTATCTTCACCAGGATTTGATCCTGGGAACCTCCGATGTGGGAGAGAGGTGTTCTGCCAGCTGCGCCATAACATTTCCAGGTTTTTCAGTGTGTCTCGTCTTGGCTCTCCCTTGTGTCACTATCCTGTTATGTCATCATCTTGCCGTGTGGCTCAGCGGGGCCTGGCATACCTGCACGCCTTCTATATTTTTTCCTTTTATTTTACTGGGAGGTCCCAGGGATCGAACCCAGGTCCCTCTACATGGGAGACGGATGTCCAACCATTTGAGCCACATCTGCCTCCTAAAATGAATCTTATTTATTGTTAAAGAGACATTTGGCAACTAGAAGTCATAAGAAATAATAAAAGGACTCTGTCTTTATCGTAATAAAACGAGACCTGACTTTAAAGTTCAAGAAGAGGTAAATCTCATTCCAATGCTGGAAATGAAGTCAGCGGTTACCCTTGGAGCATTAGTGCTGGAAGGAGGCACGAAGAGGCTATGGGGGTGTTAGTTATGTTCTGTTTCTTGACTTTGGTCCTGGTTACATAGGGGTGCTCATTTTGTAAATTCATTGAGCTATACAATTCCCACTCTATACTTTTCTGTATATATGTTGCTCTTCAGTAAGAAGTTTACTAAAAATGAAAAAAAAATTACAAAAATAACTCTTCTTCATCAGCTAATTGGTTACCCAGCTTGTAGAGTCTTTTTAAGAGTGAAAAAAGATTAAGAGCAAAAATTAAGTTGTCATCTGAAATGTGACAGATCTATTAAAGACAGGGAAGACAGGACAGTTACTATTTAAAGTAAGCAACTGGCTTTAAGTTTCATCACAGAAAACCACCTTATACATGCCCACAACAGAGGTATGGGCCACAGCCTCAGAAATATGCTGTCATGAAAAATGCCTTTATGTCAGAATAAAGCTCTAAGTCCAAACCACAGACTTGTAAACATAAGCTATGATCAGTATGAGAGTTGTAGACTATGTTAGCCTAACACAGGTAAGTCAGTGGTCAAGCCAAGATTAGGACATTTTATCTCTAATTTCTACCCAAGTAGATGGAATCACCACATTAAGGCCCAGAATTTGTCTCTCTCAAGTTAGGATTAATCTAGATAAAGGTTTTTAGAATGAACTCGCAGTGTCATGAGCTCTTCAACACATAGAAGGCTAGGGCCACACACACAGCAGAAATCACTCCTCAGATTGGCTATTTCCTCAAGAGCCCAGGAGAAAGACTTTATGAAAAAGCTTTTAGCTCACAGCTCAAGTACCTAATTTATGAATTGAACTCTTCAATCTTGAAGCAGGCAGCATGGAATTACTTAAAGTACATAGTGGCTTCTTTTAACTTTCACTTATTTTCCTTTTTCTGAGTTCTCCAATCTTCATTTCTGATCTGCCTATTCTGTTGTGTTTCACTTAGATTTCCTCTTTATATCTTGTTTACAGATTTATCTTATACACTTATCTTTTTTTTTTTTTTAAA
>JAQZBX010108273.1:0-10570 GCA_029593785.1 Cabassous unicinctus
CAAGTGTTTCTATATCAGTCACCCTAAGGGTGAGGACACTGAGACTGAGGGTAGTTGACCTGACCAGTGCCCATAGGTGTGATATATAAAGGGGAGGAGAAGTTCAGGTGCTCCTCATGCAGTCATGGTGATCAGAGGTGAGGAACACACTGGTCATTTTTGGCTCCCACAGGGAATAATACAATTAATAACAGTCAGTGAAAAAATACTAAATTTATACTGTTATCTATAGTACATAATTAACAGTAGGTGAATTTTTCTCATATACTATCCCATTATAAACATTTTGTATTATTGTCATACATTTGTTATAATTCATGAAAGGACATTCTTACACTTTTACTATTAATCCAGTCCACTGTCCACCATTAAGTTTCCCTGTTATATTGTCCCATATTTTGTCTTCTTACTTTCATTCTAGTAACATATACCACCCTAAACTTCCACTTTCAACCACTTTCACATACATAATTCAGCACCACTATAGCTGGAATAGCCTTTGATTGATTTTATTAATAATATTAATTATTTAATAAATATATTATTAAAAATAATATTAAGTAATAAATATTATTTAACATATTATTTATTAATAATTCAGTTGTAAATATATACATCTTCTACCTGCTTTTGTTACACCTAAACAAAGCATTTTGGTGTATTATCATTATTATTCATTACTATCAATTCTTATAATGTTTAAAATTATTTTATTATAGCCATCTGGTCAATGCAAAGTGGCAAAGTGCTTTTCTCATGACTATAAATTGTCAGTCTCTATTCATGAGCTTATTAGGCATTCATAAATATTGTTTGGAGAAAGTGCATTCAATAATTTTACATCATTTTAAATTTTGGTTTTACACTTACTTTTTATTTATGGGAAAGAAGACTTTATTTTATTTTAAATCGAAGTTCTTTATCAAAAATATCAATCACCAATACTTTTTCCTGATTTGCCACATGGATTTACATTTACTTAAAGCTGCTTATTTTTCATAGTAATTATTTGTAATTTTATTGAAATCCTTCTGTTTTGAAGATTTATGAACCAAAAAGAGTTTTTCATCTGCATACCAAATTGCAGTGGCAGGACAGGGGCACCATCTCCCAAGAGACAGCATCACCTAAGAGAGAGGACCAGGAGGCCTTCACAGACACTGGCCCACAGGGATTCTGACCTCCAGCCAAGCTCACTGCTCTGGGACCCCAGTTCCTGGAATAGCACCTGCTTCTGCTCCTGGGAGGGTTGCTCTGCATGGAGCTCCCTCTAAGAATAGTGACTTGCTAGGCTTTATGCCCAGGATCTCCACTCATGCATTCAGGTTGGGTCAGTGTTGGCTGCACTGACTGTGCCTGCACCAACCATGTGCTCCTGACCCATGGCAGGCAGGCCTGAGTCCTCTCATGAGGCATCTGCAGGGCTTCCAGGTGATGGTGTGAAAGGCAAAGCAAACATGCATGCACTACCCAAGTCTCAGATTCCACATGTCTCCTTTTTTCCATTTGCCAGAGGAAGACACATTCACAAACCTATGGTCACCATGGGAAGCAGTATCCATGTGCTGGACACAGGGAAAAGGGACCAATTTTGTCCATTGCTTAAAAATCAGACATGGTATGTTTATGTGTGTGTATGTGTGCAGGTGTGTGTGGATGTGTGGATGTATGTGGATGTGCTATGTGTGTTTGCATATAGAAGAGGTGTATGTGGGCTTTGAACAACATGGTTCTGCATGTGAAGTTGTTCTGTGATGTGAGCTTAAACTTGAGGAGCCCAGAGAAAATGAGAGACCCCTGAAAGTCCCTGAGAGTCTCTGGTTTCACCATGCCTGTGACTATGTCTGAGCATGTGGCAGACTCCTTGGAATGGGGCCCTAGAGTTTCCAAAGAATCCTGTGTTTGATCTCCCTGAAGAGTACACTGGTTTGCTAAGGACAATTCACTATGTCAAAAGATGGTATCACCTGGGTGTGATGTCTCTAAAGAGAAGTCTGAAGCCAAATGCACAGCCAGGTAACACTGGGCAGAGACACTAAAGGAAATGCCCTGTGATCACAACAGGAACCTCCCTGTAGGGCAGAATCTGGGCTGCAGGGGGTGCTTGGGTCCAACAGAGCACAGGGCCCAGCCCCACAGCATGTGCAAGGGCCCCCAACCCGGTGTTTCCTCTTAGGGTCTGGGTTCTCCTTTTTGAAAACACCATCTAAAATAAGAATTTAACCATGTTTAATGTTGTATCTAATCATATTCCACTCCATTGGGAGCAGTGGCCTACTTCAATAAGACAACAGGAAGCACATCTAAAAGGGGTATTTCTAGGTCTTATAGATGCCTTACAAGTGAGGAGCTGGAGGAACAGGATGGTTTATTAATTCAAAGCATCCATAATTTTGTGAGAGACACTTATCATCTGGTAATTGGTATGTTTCTCTTTACAGGTCATGCTTCATTTCAACAATGGCCTTAATAATGACATTCCATTAGCCTTCAACACCTGGGCTCAATTTCCATAAATTCTTAGTCCATGTTCTCTACATTTTATAGTGAAAATAAAAATGAGCTATCAAAAGAACCTTCCCTTGTGGAGAAGGTGTATCTCAGTGGTTGAGCATGTGCTTCATATATATGAGGCCCAGTTTCAATCCCAAGAACCTCCTAAAAAAAAAGTACCTTCCCCATTCTCCTCAACATGATCTCCACCAACATCTTATCCTACTCACCCCGGCCATGGTGCTTACTTCCTACAGTGTTTTCATTGCTAGTAACCTCCAAAAGCATCTCACTTGACTATTTATCTCTTTACACTTTCTATTGCAAATGAGTCATTTCTGTTCATTCCTTACAAGAGCATTTAAAAATCTAGTGTGGGTGTCCAGGCACAGCATAATTTAATAATCTCTGTAAGTGCCAGAAACTATTTTTCCTTTATTTTTTTCCTTTCCTAAGGGTTCCTAGCAACTCCTTTTACCCACAAAAATATATGCACAACTACTGGATTTTCTTCTCTGTGAAAAGGAATTTACATCAGTCTCCCTCAAAGTGCATCAGCCCCCAAAGTCAAGGACAATCACTTCTAAATCTGTGCCAACTCATGAGAGCACCTGGTGGCTAATGGGTGCACCTGTTATGGATATTAGATACTGTCCCTTCCTGTACACTTTCTCATAGCCCACATCCCAGTTCAAAATCAGAAGTTCTGATTTGTCCTGTTCATCTGGATCATCCTACTTCTGTTGACTTTCCTATTAACTCTTTTCAGGAATGGTGATTTTTCATTATATAATTCACTTGACTAATACTGACTAGCCAGGTTGCAGTATGCTGCATTCAAGACTATGTTCCTGAAATGATAAGGTAATAAAGAATTGTCACCAATAACAGGATCCAAATGGGTCAGTGTACAGTTTGGGTCACTGATGCTGAAGTGGCAGACCTGTCCCAGTAACACATGGGTGACATGTCATTGACAGGAGCAGAGCAGTTGTCCCCTGTGGACTTATTTTGGTCAGAGGTAAGGGCCCACTTCACTTCCAACATTCTGATTCCCAGGACAGTGATAACACTAATGACAGTGATGATGACAGCAAACACCTCTGGACACCTACTCTAAAACTCACAAATGAAATTTCTGCTGTAAACCCCAATTTGTGCCTTGTCAGACTGAATCACATAGGGGTCAGGTCACATAAGGGTCACAGGGCAAGAGGGGATGGAGCTGCCACTGTAGACTTCTAAGATCTCAGCCATGATCACAGGATTTCATGACACAGGTTTCAGGAGGGTAGCTCTCACATGATTTTCAAGGGACCTGATTCCTTGACAGGGACTTGCCTTCTAGCCATTGTGAGTTTTTCCCTTCTTGAAATTGTTCACTGTGGGGATATGCTGACAAGGATTTGCTCATTATTTTCCCCAATGTAGTGGATCCCATTCTCACAAAACCCAGAATTCACTGGTATTAACATAGAGGGCAGGAACTGAGGATTTGTGGGATCCATCAATGGATCCCTTACTGGATTCTTAGGGCAGCTGTAACAAAGATCTACACAATGGGGGGATTCATACAGTAAAAATATACTGACTAGCAGCTCAAGTGACTGTAAATCTACAGTCTTTAGTGGAAAATCCTTCCCACCCTCCCCCTAGTTACTGGTGCTTTGCCCAAAATCCCGGGCCTTCAATTCCTAACTCAGTCATCACATGGTGTCCTCTTTGAGCCTGTCTGTCTCATGTCCAATTCTTTCCTTCTTACAAGTACACCATTCATTTTGTATTAAGGTCCAATATAATCCAGTTTGGCCTCAACTTAACTAACAACATCTTCAAAGAACCTATTTCCAAATAAGGCCAAATTCATAGGACTACAGATTGGACCAAATCATATGTTTTGGGAGACAGAATTCAACCCATAGTATTGATGCAACATATTGATGTGTTGACAATCTTATGCTAATTCTTTATTTTTGTAAATCAGGGTAGGGTTTATGTTCCTTAAAGTTTTACCAAAGGAGACAGTCCCGAGTTGCAGGGTATCCCTGCAGACTCAGCTAAGTACAGGGAATAAACATGTCTAGGAACCTGCTATGGGTGAGAAGAATAAACTGCATGAGAGATAGACTTGACCAATTTCAACTTTACAATAATTATTGAATATACATTTTATAAAAGTCCATTCTGAGGAAGAAATGCTCACATATTGAGTTGAAGTCCTGAGTTATAACTCATATTGGATTGGACCAAGTTGTTTGAATGCACTGATTGATACATTTAGCTGCTGCTTCAAAATCTTAGAATATTCAATAAAAGGTAAAAGAGGAAATACCTGATTAGTTATTGAGCAGATTACAGTCCATGTATTTGGGCTGGTTATTTGATGAATATGTATATACATTTGATTAGAGGTACACTGAATATTTTTTCAAAGAAATTCACAATTCTTGGCTTCCTCTGCCTCCCTTACCAGCTCCATCTGGAAGTTTCCATGGCCTGTAAAAAGAAATCACAGTACTTAGTGAAGTTTAACCCCAGATGTGGATTGTCTTCTCTTATGGACCAACCAAAGTCTTCCTATCAGAGAAGCCCCAGATTCTGGGTACTCCCCTGGGCTCTTTGACCTTTACATACAAAAGTACCTCCCACATGCAAATTGCCACTTGGGCCAGTGGATGAAATCACAGCACATAGAGACTTAAATTTAGCATCCCCCTGAAACAGGAAAATTTTGTCTGAATTCCATGGGCCTCATACAAAGGAACATGAAGCCCTTGTGGCTTTTCCTCTTTCTGGTGGCAGCTCCCAGATGTGTGTGTCTCAGGATTCAGACATGTAGGTAAAGGGAATGCTGCCTCTGAGCACAGGACTCACTGTTATCCTTTTACTCAGGTGTCCTGTCCCAATTGCAGCTGCAGGAGTCAGGCCCAGGACTGGTGAAGACATCCCAGAACCTTTCTCTCACCTGCTTTGTCTCTGGATTCTCCATCACAACCAGTCCCTACTGCTGGCTTTGGATCCATCAGTCACCAGGGACAGGGTTGCAGTGGTTGTTAATAGTATGCTATAATGGTTACACTAACTACAATCCATTCCTCAAGAGCTGACTCTCCACCTTCAGAGACACATCCAAGAACCAGTTCTCTGTGCAGCTGAGCTCCATGACTGCTGAGGACACAGCTGTGTATTACTGTGCAAGAGACAAAGTGAGGTGAAGTCAGTGTGAGCCCAGACACAAACTTCCCTGTGCAGAAAGGGATTGAGCTTCAGGGAGTGCTTGTGGCCCACCCACAGTAGGGACCAACCCTAGGCTCAGTTTCAAGGAATATTTTGGGAAAACTGGGATTCCTGTAATAATATAGGTTTTTCAATTTCTTTCCCTAGAGTTTCAACACTACATCTATTCTAAGTAATGCCACTACATTTCCAAGTTTCAAACACAGAAAATATATTTGCAATACTATTATATATTATATGATATTTTATTCACACATATAAAGTAGTTTTCTTCATTTATTTCTTCTGGGTTAAACAGGAAGTATGAACAAAATTTCAATCAGCTAACACTCTGACACTGTTCTTTTAATTCTCATGATTTAATTCTCTTTCCTGCCTGTAACTAGGCAAATTATAATATTAATGTAATAATAATAATATTGTATTTACATGATTGTTTAGTCAACATTGGGACAGATTATTTAATGGTAGAATGATTTTATCTGAATTGAAAATTAAAGTCCCACTTTTCATTCCCAGAGTGTGAGCATATATATCCTTCCTCTCCCAGGTTATTCAATATTATTGTTTCCCCAGCTTAGCTCCCCATGTAGAGCCCCATGACCTCAGGGAAAAGGAGCAGAAAGGGGAGACAGACTGGCATGGTCTTAGGTGCATTGTCCAGGTGCATCATTTTGTTTTCTCCAACATGGATAGGGATTTTTAAGGCTCTACAGGATCTAATTCCACAGCAGCTGAACCCAAGAGGTCAGCTCACCTGAGGGACTTGGAAAAACCACCCAATTTTCACCGGTGGCAGATGCCTCAGGAAATCAGAGCCTCATCTGTAGTCAGGAACCCTGAAAGTTCTTCCTTAGCTAACACCTCTGGGGAAGGTGATGAACTATCCTGAGAGAAATGAGAAAAAAGAAATGTGGGACATGGAGTGTCTGAACCCTCGTTTCTTTGCTGATAGGCTGGCCTTGTCTCAGGAAGAGCTCATGTTCACTTGCCTCACTGGTTAAGACTTGGACAATCCCTGCACTACCTCTTCCTTAAGATTGTCTTCATCCAGTGACATGACAGACATTCTCTTCAGTGCCTGGAATTAACAAACCAAACCAACATAAAACAAACAACAAAACACCTTCCCCAGTCTTTGCAAACTATTTCTGCATTTAATGGTGCTCCACTTTGGTGTTTAGTAATCCTATGAAGACAATCAGCCTGAGGATATTTTATTTTTTTTAATAAATAAAACCTTTTATTCTTTTTAAAAATGAGGTACCAAGCATTGAACCCAGGACCTCATACATGGGAAACAGACACTCAACCACTAGGTTCAATCCAGTCCCCTAAATAAAACACTTTTTTTAAAAAAGATACTTAGGTTACATAAATGTTACACAAAAATATAAGTATTTTCATATGCCCCACCTCCCACACCTCCCACAACCTCGCACATACACATCCTTCATTAGTGTGGCACATTAATTGCAATTGATAAACACATCCAGGGGATTTTCCATTAAGCATGGACCATAGTTCACATTGTAGACCACACTCTCTCCCACACAGTTCTGCATGTTATATGATGATATAAAATGGCCTGTATCTGTCATTGCAAAGTCACTCAGGACAATTACCAAGTCCAAGAAAAGCCCCTGTATTACAACTGCTTTTCCCTCTCCCTGCCCCCACAGCATCTAGTGGCACTGGCTCCACATCAGTTTTGCAATTTCTTCCATTGCTTGAATCACAATATGTCTAAAGCAGAATACCACTAATTCCACTCTAGTCCATAGCTCTTCCCCCATGCTGAGGAGTCTGGGATGGTGATGTCCACTCCACCTCCAATTGAGTGGCGGCTTATATCCCATGGGGAAGATGGATGGGATTATCCTGCCTGCAGCTGCAAACTCTCCATTCCCTGGAATGGCCATTTTCCTCATCAACTCCCCAACAGTTATCCTGGGTGAGTCCAATGAGCTGTTGAGAACGAGTTGCAGCTCCACTGATGTTCCAGGCCCAGCTGGCACATGGACAGCCCAAATTCTCAAGTGTCTGGACATACAACTACAAACTCAAGAACCAACTACACATTTGAATCGAAGGGATGGATGAGCCAGGTGCAGGGAAGACATAATTGAGACCAACTCCGCCACTCTCAGGAGCACAAACTCCAAAGTAGGGCTCACTGACAAGGCATCAACTCCAGAGCTATCTGCCCTGACATAGGACCTTGGTGTCTCCAGGGCCCTGAGGAGCCCCACTATTTGCAGGTGTTATACATTTTGGAATTCTATTAGATTCTACTGAGATGTGCATAAGCGTTACATCTGGGATGACCTCCTGATTCATTTTGAAGTCTCTTAGCCATATAAATGCTTTTATCTTTACCTTTCCCCCCTTTTATTCAAGGTCTTTTTCCGGTCACACTGCCAGCTCGCACATGGCAGCAATCCCTCAGTACCAGGGAGGCTTATCCATGGGAGTCATGTCCTATGCTGGAAGGAAGGTAATGAATTCATATGCTGAGTTTGGCTTAGAGAGAGGCCATATTTGAGGAACAAGGAGGCTCTCAGGAGGCAACCCTTAGGCACCCCAAAACAATAGGCTAAGTTTCAGTTTGAAGAGCAAAGATTCATAAGGCTAGTCATCAATATCAAGGGCCCATCAATGGATGATCCTCCTTCAGTAGTCACTGGCCCTACCCTTGAGGGACTTTTGCTGCTCCCTTAGAGAATCTGGCAGAGCTCACCAGGTTGGGAATTCAGTATTCTCTCATTTATTGGGTGATTCTCCACCCACTGTGACAATGCCCCATGAGCACTGGAACATTTTTATAAACTTGATATTTATGTTCAGGTGAACTTCCTCCCATGCCTCCCCCATCCCTGACCCCATACCAATGATCTTCCCCCACCCCAGTTGCAACCCTTCTGTGATTCAAAGCTTCTTCAAAGATGAAGACATTACAATAGCTGAATACAATTAATTGGAAAATGAAATAATAATGATAAGTTTAAATGTAAGAGATAAAATACATAAACATTTTTTTAAATTAAAAATAAAATTAAATTAAAAGATTGAGATATTTAAAAATATAAAAAACAAATTTTTGGATATATTGCCTTTCATAACTGCAATATCTGTGTCCAATCTGTCGCGTGGTACTTTCCCCCTCTCATTCCCCAGTGTCTCACTATTTTTCATTTTGTATTCAAAGAAGTTTTAGGTCACAGAAAAGTCACACACAGAATACAGGATACTCTCATATACCCAACATGCTCCCCCTTTCCTCACCCCCATATAAACACCTTTATATATGTGGATGGTAGCATTCTTACAACTGATATACAAATAGGGAAACCTAACTAGTAAACATTAGTTTACACTATGGCTTACATTTTAGACTGTATGCTTTTATAAATCTTGATGATATTTACCATGTCCTGTGTCCATCATGGTATGGTAATGAAGAACATTTCCCCTGACCACTAAATACCGCCTGTTTTATCTATTCTCTTCCTCCAACCCCATCCACGCAGGGCCCACAACGATACCCTTGCTTGACTCATTGGATAACAAGACTCATGGTTACATGCAACAAGAGGTCTTGACACATTAGTTTGTCCTCCCCTATTAGGAAGCACCTTTGCTTTTAAGAGACCCCTGCCTATTTCTGAACAAACTGGTCCTCCTAAAGAAGGGAGTCCAACTCCTTCCGCTCATTATATGGGTCTCCACGCACTGATACAACACATTATGACAGAATGAACCCTCATACACTCCCTAGATGTCTGCTCTAGGTGTTCCCTGTCCCAAATGGCCCCCTGAACAACAACCTAAACCAGGTATCCTTCCTTGTCATTGCCATAAGAGCATTCCCAACTCTGAAATTTCAAGCTCATCCCCACAAATACCCAGTGTTCTCCTGGTTCCTCTCCCAACCCTCCCCCAGTATCCTGGACCTTCTGACCCACCCTAACCAATCTACCCACCTGTCAACCCTGCACCACCCAACCCAGTAATATCACTACCCTCCTGTCCTATCTCTTCAATACACAACTACACTCTATCACTTTACCATAGTTTACATCCATATGTGTGATGGCTCACAACCTTCTTTTCCTTTTCTATTTCTTTTAAACCTATCTTACAGAAATAGCTCTCTGAGGCTGCTCAATTTCCTTAATTCATATCAGTGAGGTCATGTACTGTTCATACATCAATGTCTGGCTTGTTTCACTCAACATAAGGTCTTCAAGATTTATCCATGTTATCCCGTGTGTTAGTGCTTTATTCCTTCTTATAGTTGAGTGATATTCCATTGTATGTGTGTATGACATTTTGTTTATCCATTCACCTGCTGGGCACCTGCGTTGATTCCAAATTTGGTAATAATGAACAATGCTGCTATGAACATTGGTGTGCATATATATGTTTGTGTCCTTGCTTCAATTCTTCAGGGTATATACCCAGCAGTGGTATCACAGGATCATATGGAAGTTCTATAGCTACTTTTTTGAGGAACCACCAAACTGTCCTCTATAGTGGCTGGACCATTCTTCAATCCCACCAGCAGTGGATGAGGGTTCCCCTTCCTCCACATCCTTTCCAACACTTATAATCTGATGTATTTTTAATAGCCACCATTCTAATGTGTGTAAGATGGTATCTCATTGTAATTTTGATTACATTTCCCTAATAGCTAGCGATGTTGGGCATCTTTTTATGTGCTTTTTAGCCATTTGTATTTCTTCTTTGGATAATTGTCTTTCAAGTTTGCTTTCCCATTTTTTAAATGGATTGCCTAACTTTTTATTTTTGATGTCTAGGATTTCTTTATATATACAGG
>JAQZBX010108274.1:0-10570 GCA_029593785.1 Cabassous unicinctus
TGAAAGCATACATAGAAAAATAGCAGACCTTATGGGAATGAAAGGTGCAATAAATGAAATTAAAAATACACTGGAATAATAGCAGATTGGAAGAGGAAGAAGAAAGGATTGGTGAGCTTGAGGAAATGACCTCTGAAAGTGAACAAACAAAAGAACAAATGAAGAAAATATTGGAAAAACTTTAACAAGGTCTCAGGGAACTAAATGTTAGCAAGATACATGCAAATATATGTGCCATGGGGGTCCCAGAAGGAGAAGAGAAGGGAATTGGGTAGGAAGGAATATTTGAAGAAATAATGGTAGAAAATTTCCCAACCCTATTGAAGGACATAAATATCCATGTCCAAGAAGCAGAACATAATCCCATCTGAAAAAACCTGAATAGACCAACTCTAAGACACATATTAATCAGAATGCCAAATGCCAAAGACAAAGAGAATTCTGAGAGCAGGAAAAGAAAAGCAATGCATAACATATAAGGGATACCCAATAAGTTTAAGTGCCATGAAACCATGGAGGCAAGACAGTGGTATATTTAAGATACTGGAAGAGAAAAAATTCCAGCCAAGGATCTTATATATGGCAAGATTTTCTTTTAAAAAATGAGGGCAAGTTTAGAATATTAACAGAAAAACAGAAACTGAGAGAGTTTGTAACCAAGAGACCTGCTTTACAGGAAATACTAAAGGGTGTGCTACTTCCTGGAAAGAAAATACAGGAAAGAAAGTCTTGGAAGAGAGTCTAGAAATGAAGATTGTAGGAATAAAATTAACTGAAAGTGTCAAAACAGTGGTGAAAGTAAAATATGACAGATAAAACCCAAATATTTAGGAATAAACTTAACCAAAGATGTAAAGCACTTGTATTCAGAAAACTACAACTCATTGTTAAAAATTTTTTTTAAAGTCCTAAATAATTGGAGGAACATTCCATGCTAACAGATTGGAAGACTGAATATCATTAAGATGTCAATTCTACTCAGATTGATATACAAATTCAATGCAATCTCAATAAAAATTCCACCAACATTTTAAAGATTAATGGATAACATGATTATCAAATTTATTTGGAAGGGCAGGGGGTCCTGAATGGCCAGAAACATCTTAAAAAGGAAAAGTGAAGTTAGAGGACTCTCATTTCTGGACATTAAATCACATTACCAAGCTACAGTGGTAAAAAACAAAATGGTACTGGCATAAAGACAGACACATAGACCAATAGAACCAAGTTGATGGTTCAGAAACAGACCTTCACATCTATGGTCAATTGATTTTTTACTAGCCTGTCAAACCCCCTGCAGCTTAGGCAGAACAGTCCATTCAACAATGGTGCTGAGAAAACTGGATGTCCATAGCAAAAGAAGGAAAGATGACCCCTATTTCACACGTTATACAAAAATTAACTCAAAATGAATTAAAAAAAAACTAAATATAAAGGCAAGAACCATAAAGCTTCTTGAAGAAAATGTAGGAAAATATCTTCAGGACTTGATGGTAGGTGGTGGATTCTTAAAGTAGATGAGGAGGACTGACCTGGACTACTGATATTGTATATAGAAGCTTTAATTAGCTTTACTGTAAAAGTGTGGAAATGTACGGAGTTGATGGTAACACATTATAGTGAGTATAAGCTGGTTTATAAATGAGTATGTGACTGTAAATAGTAGTCTAGGGATGTAAATGCCCATTGACAGAAAGTAGGAAATAATCTAGGGACTGATTAGCACAGTAAACCCAGAGGTGGATGAGAATTGTGGTTGATGGTACAGATGTAAAAGTGTCCTTTGTGAGCTAGAGCAGATGTACATCACTATTGCAGGGTGATGGGAATGTGGAGAGACATAGGCAAAATACAACTGGAGTGACCTATGGATTGTGGCTAACAGAAATAATTTAATATTCTTGCATCTATGCCAAAGATGTACCGTGTTGATAATGGGGGAGTATGGAAAAGTGCGCGAAATATATGCTATGGGCCTTGTAATAATCTGATCATATTATCTCAAAATCTATAACAAATATTCGACCATGGTGTGGTGTGTTGGTAGAGGGGTGTTGCTTGGGAATTCTGCACATGTGCATGATTGTTTTGTAAGTTTACAACTTCTGTCATAAAAATGTATTTGAAAAATAATAATAGGATTGTTTGGGGGAAAAATACACCAAACGTAAGATAAGGACTATAATTAGCAGTAAGTGTTTGACAATATTCTTTCATAATTTGTAACAAATGTGTCACAACAATTCAAGGGCTTGGTTGATGGTTGATGTATAGGACCCTTGTATTCTGTTATGAATGTTTGCTTTGTAAGTTCACAACTTTTACTCTACACTTATTGTTTATGTATGTTCATGTATAAATGATATAAAATAATAATAGGGTTGCTTGGGGAAAAATACTTTGGTTAGTAGTAATATTTTGAGGATGCTCTTTAATCATTATTTAAAAATGTTTAACAACAATGCAAAGTATAAGTGGTAGGGTGAGATATGAGGGCCCTGTATGATGATATGTATGTTTGTTTTGAAAGTTCACACCTATTGCTATGCACTTATTGCTTATGTATGTTCATGTATGAGTGATATACTTCAATAAAGTAAAAAAATAAACTCCAACTAACTCCTCTGCTATGCCATGTGGTTTTTGTTTCTTTGTTTTTTTGTTTGTTTGTTTGTTTGTTTGTTTTCAGGGGAGAGCATGAACTCAGTCCCCGGCTACCACAAATTATGCAGTCAAGTTTCCCACATTGGGGAAATCGCAGGGGTAAGCACAACCGGATTGCACAGGATAAGCCTTGCCCTGGGAAAATCACCTTCGTGATCATGGTATCTCCCCTGCCAAGTAAGTATGCCATGTAATTTTATCTATGAGTTCCCACCCACCAAGGGGACAGAGACTCAATATCTTACTGATGTGCCCCAATCAAAGCCTTAATCATTATTTAATCAAGTAAAAGTGAAACCACTGAATACAATACAATCTACTGTGCAAAGAGGCCAGTTTACAAACATAATCCAATATCTATTTTTGGAATTCATAAATATCAAACTACAGGAGCTTGCTTTTATTCTTAAAGCAACATCACCAACAAAGCTGTTCAAGAAGGAAATAAACAATTTTTTTCCAAGACACCAGATAATCGAAATCATACTTTCAACACCAACTTGGAAATCTGGAGCAAAACAAGTGCAAGTGGGAATAAATAGGACCAGAACACTAGTTTACTGGGACATATACTGCCAGATGGTATTTAAGCTAGTACAGAGATTAATTTAGAAATATTGCATGTATTGCTTAAGGTCAGTTGCAATAAAAGTGTTATAGTGTGATATTCTTAGTTATCACATATCTAAGAGAATTTTTACCCTCCTGAAGCACTTTTCCCAATAATTGGGGAGAAACAATGGCTCCCAATGGCTCTTACAGATGATGGTGATTACTAGGGAAGAGGAATGGCCCAAACACACCCAGACCCATATCTGCTAAATCCATTACAGAGCAAAATACTTAGCTGCATTTGGACACTCATCAACCATAATCCATATCCTCTAGGCACTGTTAGAATTTCATAGAAAATTGGAGTGGAACAGGGGCCAACATAGAAATTCTGTCCTTAACTACTTGCCACTTTTCTGGGGAATAAAAATTATCATCTATAGGGAAGGACACTAAAAGAAGAAGCTGATAACCCTTGAGTAAGACCATTGCATCTGGGGTGAAACACCTGGAAAAAATGACCCTCAATTCCTGGGGTGTGGGAGTCGGCAAAAATATATTCTAGGATTGTCTCTGGGGGAAGGAACAGGATCACTTGGAAGACCATACCCCAGACCCAGGTTCATTGTGCCTCCTTAAGAGTAATGCTCAGTCATGTGAGAGAATGACCCCCTTTGTTTCTCCACACTAACATACTTCAAGTAAAAATAAAACTGAGTAAGTGGAATGGGAAAGATTATTTCTTGGAAGTGCACAGGTACAAATCTGAAGGTGAGAGGTGAAGAATCATGGTATCTCCAGATTAATCTGAAATCTCTGGTGACCATAGCAGAAACAAACTTATATTCTAGTAGGTATAAATAGCAATAATTAACAATAAATTTCAAATGCAATGTGATTTAATTTATAAAAATCTCCATAACAATTGCTTAAGAGAGGTTGTGTGCAATTATCTACATGAAGATAAAATACATAAAATAAAATTATTGTGTTAGATTGAATTGTCTACCTTGGTTTGTCCATGTGCTTGGCCATAGCTCATGTTCATGTGCATATGGACCTACTGTAAGTAGGATCTTAGAAGATATTATTTCAGGTGTTCCCATACTGAATGAAGGTGGGGCTTAAAACAACATGGATTAAGTCCTTATAGGCAAAGGAAATAGGACATGGAGAGAGAGAAATCCATGCAGAGTAGAAGAAGCTGGGAATTAATGGACCATGAAGGGAAAGGAGCAGATGCTTCCTTGTACATTTTGATATGATGGAAAGACAAGGACCCATGGATAGCCAACAACCAGACCCAAATTCCACAGTTTTTAGGGAGAAAACATTGCCCTGCTGATGGCTCAATTTTGGACTTTTCCTAACTTCAAAAGCACGAGCTAATAAACTTCCATTGTTTAAGCCATCCCATTGTATGGTATTTGTGTTATTAGCTGGGAAAGTAAGAAAACACCTATATCTGTTATTCTATCCAACATATCTCCATTCAACTCAAAATTAGGGGCAAATAAAAGAGAAATGGAAACAAAAAATCAAAAGAGTTAAATAATTGAACAATATCTTCAACAGATTCCTCAGTAGATATGACTCAGTTGCCAAAAGAGTGAACTAGAAAACAGTAAATCTAAATTTCTCAAGCTGAGGATAAAAATCCTAACAGATGATTCAGTTCTGTGGGAAAATATCAGATATTATAATATAGGTGTGATTGAATCTCAAAAGGAGAGGAGATAAGGGTTAAGAATAAATATTTGAAGAAAGAATGATCAAGAAATTTCCAAACTTATTGGCAGACACCAAACCACAGATCCAAGAAACTCAGAACATGCCAAGTGGATAAAACAAACCCACAAACATACTCACAAAAAAACCATACATACATATGCACACATACGTCTAGATAATAACAGGGATAATTTCATCAGATTAGGAGGAAGGACAGCTCCCTAGATATATCATATTAAAACTTTTTTAAAACTTTAGAAAGCCAGAGACAGAGTAAAAATCTTGAAGCAATATAAGGAGAGCAGAGGATCCATTCCCAACAGAAGTATAATAAAAGTGATTATAGCTTACTACTTGTCAATATCATGAGAAAGAGTCTCTCATACAGTAATCAAAGCCATGTCCTGGTGGTCAAAGAACTCAGCTGCAGGGAGAACTCATTCTTGGATGTGCCTCTGGAGATGGAGAGTTGGCATTACAAAGACATTAGAAATAACCACTGATTAGCTATATACCAGATGTAATGAGTGAGAGACAGGGTCTGTGAGGGCTACACTGTCTTGTGTTTGACTTCTATACTTGCACTTGGGACAGGACACTAGGGTCAAGGTGAACAACAGTGAATCGTAACCAGAAATTACAAGCAGACGGTAATATACAGATATTTCATTTTCTTTTCAGCAATGATCATATCTTTCCCAAGGGCCTTTAGACAGACTAAGAAAATAACTGACAAAGTTAAGCCTGGTCTCAAGTATTCCTTAGATCACAGGCAGGTAAATTTATATCTGTGCCACATAATGGCTTCACGATTCTGCAGGACAGTTAGAGGTGAAACTTCAGGAAGATAAGCTCCTCCAAAGCAGCTTCTTTCCCCACATCTTGCCTTGTTTGTCTTGCCAGGACACAAACTTAGAGAGTGAAGTAAGAAGAGGGAGCAGAAAGAAATGAATGGAGCTGGAACTATCCAGATGTGTATATGCCTTTGTGACACCATTTTATTGTTTAGCTCACATGTAAGGAGTTTATTAAGAAGTTTGGCATTAAAGTAAGATCACTGACCTCCAAAACCAAATTTGATATAAAAAGGGATAATTTCATCAGATTAGGAGAAAGGGCAGCTGCCTGAGCCTGTATAGAGGAGGCTCAGAGTCTTCATTCAGAGTATTTCTCTTGCTGTATAGGTGGTGCTGCCTCCCCTGTCCCACTAGTGACACTGCCACACTGCCTTGTGGAGCTGTTGCTAACTCTCAGAGCTCAGGAATAGACCCAAGTGCACCTGTTTGAGAGGTGAGAACACACAGCCCTCTTTCTCAGTGTCTTCTGGGGAGCTTCCTCTTGGTACCTCCTTAATATTTCTCCTAAGGGACACATGTGATTTGATCTATGCCAACAAAGATGTTCTTCTAAAACTGGTAAAGGAAAACCAATAGAGGAGCACAGCACACATTTTAGTACCAGAACATAAGGCAGAAATCAAAAGACACACACAAAAATACACACTCACATACACTGGTACATTTATTGGTATATGTCACAAGAATATAGGTACCACTCTTAATGAGTGTCCACTTGCCAAATCTAGAACAATTTGAGAATCAAAATAAATAATGAAGGAGGGAATCCAAAATGGTGGCAGAGTAGGGAGCTCTTGAAATGGAACACTTCATTCAGAGAGAAACTCAGCACCCAGACAATGTAATTTGGATAGGAGCCTTTATTTCTGGCCTGCCGGGGCCCCCTCCAGTAGTATGGAGAAAAGCAACCACGGCTTCCCATGGTGGGTTTTTAAAGGGAATTTTAGCAGGGTCAGCATGATTAAGCAAATTTCTCGTGCTCAGATACCAGATTAGTTAATTAAAACAAAGCATCAATTTTCTCACGCCAGTAAGGGTAATGGGCAGCTTCAATTGTACATTTCAAATGCATATCTGTTTTATCCATATCCAGCAAAGCAAGCAAGCAAACAAGCAATCTTACAGAAGCTAATGTTTGCAGTTAGCGTGAGCGTTAAGGGGGTTGGGGTTAATCTTTACTAGGGGTGGTTTTTGATCATTCTATGGTGGCGTGATTAGTCAGGCCTGGATGCATATCCGGGGTATTGTCTAAGCAAGTTGTATGGGCCTTAGGAATTTCCATCAGTGTTACCTTGTTTAAAAATCTCCATTACATTCCCCACTCCTGTTTTGCCATGGAATCAAATCGTTGATTCAGTGTCATTACTTAAACGGGAATATGTCATGCTCAATTATGCAGCACGCAGTGCCATTAGTTTTACTGCCTGAAGTATTTTTTTAATATAGGACATAACACTATTGAAGAGGCAGGGCCCTATCAGAAGTCCCAGTATTACCAACATCAGGGGTCCTATGGCTGCCGAGAGCATAGTTGTTAACCAGGGGGAACAGGAAAACAGTTTTTCATACCAATTTGTATTTCCAGATCATAGCTCCTCTCGTTCTTTTAGCCTGTTTCATAAAAGTGACAGACTTTCCTTAATTATCCCTGAATGATTAATATAAAAACAGCAGGTCTCTCCTAAGGCTACACAGAGGCCACCTTGTTTTTTTTTTGTTTGCTTGTTTGTTAGTTTTTTTATGGTTTTTTTTTATTGTTCATAAAAATCAAGATTTTTCACAGTACATACCAATATTTGTAAAATGATATATAAAAATATATGCATATATGTGTATTTTCTTACATAAATGTTATTTTATATATATAGATCTAGTCCCCGCCTGTTTTGTAGCACTACCTCCGCTAGGGAAGATAGAGAGTGTTCCAGGTGGTTAACAGATTTTTCCAACTCTTTTAAGTCAGAGTCCACTTTCGAGGCGAGAATTTTAAAATTTTCTTCCCCTGTAATTAGAGCGGCAGTACCTACAGCAACTGACCCTCCTATTCCAAGGCAAACTAGAATGAGAACGAGGATGGGTACTACCCATTTTTAGTGGCCTAGGGCACTAAGATGCTCACGTCCACTTTCTCCTGAATACCAGTACACTTGTGGGATAATATGGACTAAAATACAGAACACAGGATTCTCCCCAGGCTTGTTTGATGATAGAGTCTGGGGGAAAGACACGGATTAATGCCTTGTGTACAGGCAAACCAAGTGCTGTTAGGGGCTCCCCAATAGTATGAAATGTCGCTTTGGCTGGCTACTATGACTGAGGAACAGTGAGGGCTAAAGAAGGATCCATTGAATTTTACTGAATCGGAAGCAAAACAAGTTCCATTACCTTGCAAGTCTCCTAACGTGAGGATAGGTTCATGACCCCACCGGCATTGTGTGCGGATTTCTTGTTCTGAAAGTTTTTGAATATTTAAGGGGGCTCCCGAGGTGATGCTCCTGTTAGCCCCTAAGCCCACATAGTAGGGAGGTTGGGGGTTTAGGAATAGCCAACAATCAGCAGTGATGTTGGGTTGGCTATCATTTAAGAAAGTAAATACTGAAGTTAACATTGACAGCAAGGGGGTCTTGAATGACCTTTGCTTATGGAACTCAGGAGTTTCAATTTCTGCTTCAAGAGAGAGTTTTTGATCAGTTTTTAGGAGAACATCCCTGTTGGGCCCCACTGAGTTAGGGGGCAGAGGTTTAAGAATTCCCCTTTGGATAGTGAAAGCAGTTCCAGGGTCTCTAACAGTTACATATATTTGGAGACCCCAAGTTTTACCTCCTTCCCACTTACTATTAAACCCATCCAGGACGTGAACAAGCATGGGGTTCCCTGAACCTTTGGCAGGGTTTCCTGGTCGGGTCCCTCTCTGCAGAGAGATGTCTGTGTCCTCTGATATCCAAGGGGCTATGTTTTCACAGCCCCAATGTCCACAGTGATATTATCCTAGGACATCACATTCCAGGGAACATCCAGCTGGACAGGCATAGAAGGGAGTTTCAGCTAAGGTTTTTTCCACTACTTGGGTGCCGCACACATAGTGAAGCCTTCTGCCTCTACTGGTGGGTCAGCGGGGAATGAACTTTTTGTTTGTCCCAAGTAGGGCACATAGATTAAAGGATATGACACGGTTTTTACTAATGGACTGGGTAGTATTTATGAATTCACCATCCCCAGCACGAATTACATTCCACACATACGTAGTTAACCAGAATGGGGTGGCCTGAGTCCACAGAATTAACAACAGCATTATTCCCAACTTTACACTCACATCCATTTTTAGTCTGACTTAATCTTAACCTTCGACTAATCTTAACCTTCAAAGGCTCTTTGGTTTGGTTGACAGTCCACTTATTAACATCCGGTTTTTCGGTGTCCTTTCTGGCAAGTTTTAAATGAGATGCATGTATCCAATGTCTCTTTCCCGCAACCTTCACAGCTGTAGGGGTTGTGAGGACCACCACATACAGGCCTGTCCAACGAGGTTCAAGTGTTTCAGCTTGGAGTTTTCGTATCCAGACTAGGTCTCCCGGTTGGGCCTGCAAAGGAGTAAAGTTAGTACCAGAAAGAGGAGAGTGTGCAGATTGTACAGTTTCATTCACTGTTTTTCTAATCTGGTCAAGAACCTTTAGGGAGGAAAAGAGATATTGGTTGTCAAATTCAGTCCCGGTTTCTAATCCTATCTTAGGCAATAGGGGTAGAGGCCTGCCAAACATAATTTCGTAAGGCATTATGCCTTTCACATATGGGATGCACCTAGCTTTAAGAAGGGCAAAGGGAAGGAGACTCACCCAGTTTTCACCAGACTCCAAAGCTAACTTAGTTAATGCATATTTCAAGGTGCGGTTCATCCTCTCTAACTGTCCTGAGCTTTGGGGTCGAAACGCACAATGTAATTTCCAATTTATTCCCAGAGCCTTAGCCAATTGTTGAGTCACCACTGCCACAAAGGCTGGGCCATTGTCTGACCCTACTCTTAGGGGTAGCCCAAACCTTGGTATAACTTTCAGATATTAATTTCTTAACTACTATTGCTGCAGTTTCACCTTTGGTTGGAAATGCTTCGATCCAACCTGAGAAAGTGTCCACCAGTACCAGGAGTTATTTGTAACCATATTTGCCTGGTTTTAAGTTTGTAAAATCTATTCCCCAGTGTTCTCCAGGTTCTAATCCTCATAGCCTATTCCCTTCTGGAATTCTTATCCCTCCTTTTTGATTTACCTTGGCACAGACCTCACATCGGTTTGAAAGATCCTTGCTAATTTTAGACAAGTTTTGGAAGTAAAAGTCTTTTTGCAGTAGCTCAGTTAACTTTGTGCTTCCCATATGTGTAGCAGTGTGTAATCGTTTTGCCAACTGACTTCCTGCTGTTTCTGGTAAATAAATTCTGCCTTCCGGCAGGATGAGCCACCCTTTCAGCATTGTTTGGGCCCCCAGAATTTTTCCTTTATCTACCTCTTCTGGAGAATACTGGAACACTGGCACCTCTCGAGTGGGGACAGCCAGGAACAATTGAAGTGGTGCAACTGGCAGGAGGGTAGCTGCTGGCAATGCTTTGTCTGCCAGCTGATTTCCTTTTGCCTGTGGAGAGTCTCCTTTTTGATGTCCTTTGCAATGCATGATGGCTACTAGTTTGGGAAGCTATATGGCTTCTAAAAGTGCTAGAATTTCAGTTCCATTTTTAATTTCTTTTCCCCCAGCTGTTAGGAACCCACGTTCCTGGT
>JAQZBX010108275.1:0-10570 GCA_029593785.1 Cabassous unicinctus
TCTCAGGAATAGGGGATGGGTATCTGATCAGGCAGACTGTCAAAACCAGCTGCCCTGGGAAAGAAGAACCAGGTCAGCAAGGGGGTGGTGATAATTGCCTAACCAGCCCTGATCAACAAACTGTTATAAATCTAACTCACTTGAGTGAACTGGGGCAAGAAAAGCAAGATAAGCTTTCAGATCTACTTAACATATTGATAGCATGTAGCTCAGTGGAGGAACTGTTGCTGTGCATATATGAGGTCCCTGGTTTGATTCCTGGTGTCTACTAAGAGAAGGGATACAGAGAGTGATCCACAAGATTATCAGGCACCCAGAGAGAACCTTATGACAGGGAATACATAGACTGAATTTTTGTTATTGTTGTTAATTTTAAGTGTTTTGATCTATTATTTTTTATAGGTTCTTTTTAATTTTTTTTTTCTTTATTATATTAGCCAAAACCAGGTACCTCATCTGCGGAGGTCAACTTTCAAGGTGGTTAATTGATCAGCACAGGCAGCATTTGAAGCTCCCAATGGGCCTAAGAGTGAAGGCTGATTCTCCAGGCTTGTTTTTGTTGTTGTTGTTGTTCTTTTGTTTCTTGTTTGTTGTCTTTTTCCCTTCTTTGTTTCCTATTTTCTCTTACTTATCTTTTCTAACAGCATCATTTCTTTTCTTTACTTCACTTTTCTGCCTTCTATTTTCTATCATTTTTCTTTCATTCCACCTCTTCTAAGGTCTTCATTAGTTATTTTTCATTATCTTTTTTCTATTATTTTTTTCCTCATTTTCCCTTCTCATCTTTATGGCCTTTTAATTCATTCTGTTTTTTTCTGTATTATTTTCCAGTTACATTTTTTTTTGTATTCCATCTTTTTAATTCTGATTCTTTTGTATTTTTTAATGATTTTTTAATTGTATAACATATTTCCCCCAGCTCTTGTATGGTTCCTCTTCTAGTATTTTTATTAATAATAATAATATTCTTTTTCTTTTCTTCTCTCTTTCATTTTCACTGGCCCTATTATTTTTTCAAGGGAACACAAACAACTGCAAGGATATAAAATAAGAGGAACCAAGTGTCAAAAGGATCCTTAACACACCCTCACACAAAAACAAAATAAAATTATAGATTAGAAAGAGCAACTAACCAAATGAATAAGACCATAAAGATAAACAGATGCTTAGACACCAACATAAAGTTACAAGCCATATTTAGAAACACAAAGACATTGCCTAGTGTAACTAACAAATTAAAAAAAGCAGGAGGATATACATATTTTGAGCAACTAATCAGGGATGTCCAAACAGATATCATGCATCAACTTAATGAAGTGAAGACAGGATAAAAGATTTAAGAAAACACTGGGGCATCTAATCCATATCTCGCTCACCCTCCCCTCAGGATCCATAGCAAACACCAGCTTCACACCTTGAAGAACTAGACTCATATTTCCCTGCAACAACATTAGGCCTTGACACACAGGCCTGTCCTCCCTCTTAGGCACTGCTTATGCTCTCAAGAGACTCTTGCCAGTCTTTTTGAGAACATAGCAGGATCCCCAGGATGATATTCCAACAACCTCCCACTTATTTTGTGAGTCTCCACCCACTGAAACAACACACTATGACAAGATGAACATGCACAAACACTTCCTGGAAGCCTGCACCAGGTGTTCCCTCTCCTGCATATCCCCCATATCCAACACCATTAACTACTAACTCTCCCCTGCCACATTTGCCAAAGGACATTGTCAATATTGCAGTTTGTGAGTGGGAAAAACAGGTGTAATATGGAGACATTTTCAGGATTTGAGAATTATCCAGAATGACATGTATTTGCAGATATAGGCCATTATATAGCTTAGCAAAACTTACAAAATTGTGTGGGAGAGGGTGCAAAGTACAATGTAAACTATAATCCACCCTTAGTGATAATGCTTCAAAATGTGTTCATCAATGGTAATAAATGTACCTCACTAATGAAGTATGTTGTTAAAGTGGGAAAATGTGGGAGAGGTAGGTAACACATGGAAATCCCTTCTATTTTTTATGTAACATTTATATAATCTAAGTATATTTTTAAAAGATAAAGAAATATATTTAAAAAAATAAAACAATGGGGAAGCCTACTGAAGAAATTATAAACATACATAAAAAGATAACAGATGTGACAGTCATGAATAGTACAATGCCAGAAATAAAAAATACACTGGAAACACATTACAGCAGATTTGAACAGGCAGAGGATAGAATCAGTAATGTTGAAGACAGCACAACTGGGATCAGATAGATTAAACTATTTAAAAAATCCAGCACAGGCTCAGGAATTTGAATGACAACAGGAAATGCACAAATATATGCATTATAGGCATCCCAGAGGGAGAACATAAGAGAAAAGAGGCAGAAGGAGTTTTGGAGAAAATAATGGCTGAAAATATCTGAACTATTTTGAGGAACATGGATGTACATGTCAAGAAAGTACAGCACACCACAAACAGTATAAATCCTAACAAGTATAACCCAAGATACTTTTCAAATTGTCCTATGCTCAGGACAAAGAGAGAATACTGAAAGCTGCAAGACAAAAAAGATCTATCACATACAAGAGAAGCTCAATAAGATTGAGTGCTGTTATCACATCTGAATGCATGGAGAACAGAAGACAGTGGTATGATATAGATACAGTGCTAAAAACAAGTCAAAATAAGGAAATAACAAAGATTAGAGCAGAGGTAAATGAAAGAGAAAATAAGAAAGCATTAGAAAAAATTAAGAAAACCCAAAAGTGTCTCTTTGAGAATATTTATAAAATTGACAAACCATTAGCTAGACTAACAAAGAAAAAAAGAGAGATGATGCAAATACATTAAATGAGAAATGAGGAAGGAGATATCATCATCCCACAGAAATGAAGAGCATCATATGAGGGTACTTAGAAAAATGTTATGCCAACAAGATGGATAACTTAGATGAAATGGAAAAATTTCTAGAAAAACACAAGCAGCCCTCATTTATGAAGAATAAATTGGTAAACTCAACAGAACAATCTCATATAATGAGATTTAGTTCATCATCAATTCTTCCAATGAAGAAGAATCCAGGACCAAATGGCTTTGCAGTTAAATTTCCAATTATTCTTGAAAGAATTGACACTCATGCTGTTTAAACTCTTCCAAAAGATAGAAGTTGCAGAAAAATTGCCTAGCTCATTCTACTATGCCAACATCATCAAAGGCTGAAAAGAATAAAAATAAAAAAATTAACACCACAAGAAAGAAAAACTAAAGTTCAATCTTTCTAATGAAACTGGATGTTAAAATCCTCAACAAAATTCTTATTAATCGTATTCAACAATACATAAATTTAATTTAATTATACACCAAGATCAAGTGGATTTTATCCCTGATGTGCAAGGATGGTTCAACACAAGAAAATCAATGTAATACACCACATTAAAAAATCAACAGAAAAATTTCACAAGATAGTCTCTATTGATGCAGAAAAAGGATTTGTCAAAATATAGCAGACTTTCTTAATAAAATATACTTCAAAAGTTAGGAATACAGGGAAACTTTCTCAATATGGTGAAATGTATATATCAAACACCTACAGGTAATTTCATATTCAATTGTGAAACCTTGAAAGTTTTCCCTCTAAGATATGGAAGAAGACAAGGATGCCCACGGTAATGTCTCTTATTTAACATTGTGTTAGAAGTCCTCACTTGAGTACTGAGGCATGAAAAAGATATAAAATGCATTGAAATTGGAAAGGAAGAAGTAAAAATTTCACTACTTGCAGATGATTTAATCCTATACATGGAAGGTCCTGAGCAATCTTCAACAAAGCTTATAGAGCTGATAAGTTAGTTCAGTAAAGTGGCAGGGCATAAAAACAACACAAAAATCAGTAGCATTTCTGTATACCAATAATGAGCAATCTGAGGAGGAAATAAAGAAAAAAGGCATTTATAATGGCAAATAAAAGAATCAAATACCTAGCAATAAACTAAAGATGTAAAGGACTTTTATGGAGAAAACTATACAACATTGTTAAAGGAAATAAAAAAAGAACTAAATAAATGGAAGAATGTTCCGTATACATGGATTGGAAGACTAAACATCATTAAGATGTCTGTCCTCCCTAAATTGATTTATAGATTAAACAAAAATCCAATAAAAACACCACAGCATTTTTTATTTTATTGAAAAGCTAATTATGAAATTTATTTGGAAGGACAAGGGGCCCCAAAGGGCCAAAGACATACTGAAAAATAAAAATAAAATTGGAACCATCATACTACCTGACTTTAAAACACACTATACAGATACAGAGGTCAAAACTGCATGGTATTGGCAAAAGGATAAATGTAGTGACCAATGGAACAGAACTGAGAGTTCTGATATAGAACCTAACATTTACAGTCAACTGAGACTTTACAAGGCCACCAAGCCCACTCAATTGACAATGAATGGACTCTTCAACAAATGGGGCTTGAAGAGCTAAATATCCATATTCAAAATAATGACAAATGATCACATTCTCATGCCCTATATAATATATAACTCAGGATGGATCAAAGATCTAAATATAAAAGCCAAGACCATAAAGCTCCTAGCAGATAATATAGGGAAACATCTATGAGATCTTGTAATTGGAAATGTATTCATAAACTTTACACCCAAAGCAAGAGCAATGTAAGAAAAAGCACATGATGGAAACTTCTCAGAATTAAAAATATTGTACTTCAAAGGAGTTTGTCAAGAAAGTGAAAAGGCAGCTTATTCATTGGGAGAAAATATTTGGTAACAATCTATCTGATAATGGCTTGATAGCCAGCATTTATAAAGAAAACCTACATGTCAAAAACAAAAAGAATAACAACCTATTTAAAAATTGGGCAAGAGATTTGAACAGACACTTCTCCAAAGAAGAAACTGAAATGGATAAAAAGCATATGTAATGATGCTCAATATCCTTAGCTGTTAAGGAAATGCAAATCAAATTTTCAATGAGATATCATCCTCCATCGATTAGACAGGCAGCTACAAGTGTTAGAGAGGATGTGGAGGAAAGGGAACACTTATCCACTGTTGGTGAGAATGTAGAATGATGCAGGCACTTTGGCGGACAGTTTGGCATTTCCTCCAGAAGCTAAGTATAGAACTGCCATATGATCCAGCAGTCCCACTGATGGGTATATATCCAGAAGAATTGAAAGCAGGGACTCAAAATTATATATGCATACCAATGTTCATAGTGGCATTATTCAATATTGTCAAAATTTGGAAGTAACCCAAATGTCCATTAACAGATGAATAGATAAACAAACTGTGGTATATACATACAATGGATTATCAGCTGTAAGAAGGGATTCAAGATTAAAACACAGGATAACATAGTTGAATCTTGAAGACCTTAGGTTGAGTTAAGTGAGTCAGGCACTGAAGGACAAATATTATATGACATCACTCATGAATTAACCAAATTGAGCAGACACAGAGAGCTAAAGTCTGGAAGATAGGCTATCAGGAGACAGAAAGGAATAGAGAGTGTTGAGCTGATGCCCATATGGGCAAAATATAAGAAGATGTGGAAGGCTGTGTTTGGCTAATGGATGGGCATGAGAATGGTGTGATAGTGTTTGGTGGTGTTGGTATGTGAGGTAGAATTGGGTGGGAGGGCTGAGTTGGAACATTCATGGAAATGGGAGGAGGGTTAGAGGAAGGAGCAGATGAACTCTGGGGATTTGTAGGTCTGTGGTTAAAACTACAATATTGCAAAAGTTCTTTTGGGAAATATGGTTGGGGAGGGTTACTGGAAAGAGTGTGAGCTGTGGGGGGAATATATGAGATAGGACACACTTGGACCATGCTTCCATGGAATATGTAAGTGTTCATCTTGTCATAGTGTTTTATCTCATTCGTTGGAGCCTCAAACAATAAAAAAGAAAATATTAAATTCCCAGCCTGGGGAGTCATACTAGGGTCTCATTTAGAGGGACAAGAATCCCTTGAGAACATAGGCAGTATCTAATAAAAGAAACCAGACCAATAAATTAAGCCCCCAATATTATTGCAATTAACTCTGAATCTTATTCTTCAAAAACTGAAATTTAGTTGTTGCCATAGATTCTGAGGGGAGTGGGAGGGAAAAATAGAATAGATTGAACATAGGGCATTTTTAGCAAAGGAGAAATTGTTGTGCATGATCTTGCAATAACAAATATAGGCTGTTTTAAATTTCATCAAAAGCTTTAAAAGTGTACTTTCCAAAACACAAACAATAATGTAAACCTTTGACCATGCTTATTAGAAAATCTTCAATATTTGTATATCAATTGTAACAAATATGCCACCAAGGTATAAAATGTAATTAATAGGGGATAGTAGAAAAAGGGGAGGTTGTTGAGTATATAGGTATCCCCTATACTTTTTAATGTGATTTTTTGGTAACATAAAGCTTCTTTGAAGATATAATGAAAAATAATAAGACACTGGAGGTATATATGGAATAAAATGTCACTATACATACAAGACAACAGACCTCTCAGTGATGAAAGATGCAATGTATACTTTTTAATATATGGCAATTTTTAAATTTTAGTTTTATATTTTATTAGTTATTTTTAAACTGTTATTATATCATTTTCTTACTAATTTTAATTGGTTATTTTGTTGCTTTCATTTTTGTAGAGGTTTTGGATTTCAGATGGGTCATGACTGTGGCAGAAGATGGTCACTGGTGTGGGGTGTCAGTGTTGGGGTATATATTGGTAGGGGCATGATTCTAAGACATATGAGTATTTTCAATTGTACATTAGGCATTGTCTCAGTGAATGGAGTTTCACCCAATAACCAAATGAAGATTGAAATCCCATCCATGAATGTTCTGGTATATTTTCTAATAGGATGGCAAGATTCCCCTGAGTACAAGGGCACTGCCTAGGGAAGGAAGAGAGACCATTACCTCAGACAGTTCATATTGATGTACTCAAGAAATTATTCCTGTGAAATTGAAATTTAACTTATTATTATATATTGCCTAAGAATTATCTCCTGAAAGCCTCCTTTTTTCTCTAATATGGCCTCTTTCTAAGCCAAACTCAGATTATAAATGCACTAACTTCCTGATGAGCCTCCCTGGAACAGAGGGATTATTAACAAGCATCAACTAGCAATGCATCTGGAAAAAGACCTTGACCAAAAGGGTGAAGTATTAAATACAAATGAGTTTTTGAGGCCAAGAGATTTCAAAGTGAGTCCTAAGTTCATTCCAGATATTATGCTTATGCATGTCTCAGCAGGATCTTATTGACTGCCATAGTAAACAGTGCCTCAGTGGTGCTCCTGTGCAGTCTTGAGACATCCAGACCCTATGTAGGGGAGAAAGCAGGAATTCAGCACCCTGTCAGTGGGCCTTACTTTGGAATTTATGTTCCCTGGTGCAACAGAGTTAGACTCATAGTTTCCCTACACATGGATCTTGTGCCCCTTTTATTTGAACCAATAATTATCACTATACTTGTTAAATATTTGTTCCAGAGGCTTAAATCTTTGATCGGTTTATGTGTCAGTTGAGCCCTGAATCTCAGCAGATTTCCAACACCTACTCTCCATTTCATTGAATTCACCCAGGACAAACAAAAATGAGAAGATGATGGACAAGCCTCATCCCAAGGAATAGAGTATCTGCAAATAAAAGCAATATAGTTCCATTCATCCGTGCCATGGAATCTAATCCCCCACTCAATTAGAAAAGCAATCGGCATCACCATCCCCAAATCATCAAGATAAGAAAATGAATAATGGACTAAAATAGATTTATTATTATTCTATTATAGACTTACTAATATTCTAGCAATGGAAACACTTTTATCATTGATATAAAAACAGTAGCCACCAGAGGTGTTGAGGGGAGGGCAAGGGAAGAATAGGTATAATAGGGGGAATTTTTGGGAAATTGGTATTGTCACACGTGACATTGCAATGATGGATACAGCACAGGATATATTTTACCATAACATACAATTTTGGCAGGACAGAGTGAAAACTATAATGTAAACTATAGTACACATTTAGTAGCAATGCTTCAATATGGGTTCATCAATTGTGACAAATGTACCACTTTAAGGAAGGTACATTGTTAATATGGGAAAATGTGGGAGGGGGTGGGAGTACGACACATGGGATTCCACTATATTTTTTATGAAACTTTTAAGTAATTTAAAACTTTTTAAAAAATAAAAGAAGTAAAAAATGTTAATATGGAAAAACCTGTAGTGCTTGTATACGCTAGTAATGAGTAATTGGAGGAGGAAATCAAGGAAAAATTCCATTTACAATGGCAATAAGAAATCAAATATTTAGGAATAAACTTAACCAAGGATGAAAAGAACTTTATTCAGAATCCAACGAAACATTGCTAAAAGAAAATAAAGAAGGTTTAAATAAATGGAAGTATATTCCATACTCACATGTTAGAGGGCTGAATATTGTTAAGATGTTATTTTATTAAAATTCATTTACAGATTTAATGCAATCCCAAAAAAATTCCATTAGCCTAATTTGCAGATATGGAAAAGACAATTATCAATTTCATTTGTGAAGTTAAGGGGCCCGAAATAACCAAAAAAATTTTGAGAAAGAAGACCAAAGTTGGAGGAATCTAACTGCAAATCTATAAAATATATTACAAAACTACAGTGGTAAAACAGCATCGCACTAGCATAAAGATCAATATATTGATCAATGGTATCAAATTGAGAGTTTCAGAAATAGATCCTCATGTCTAAGTTCAATTAATTTTTGACAAGGCTTCCGAGTCCACTCAATTTTGACAGAAATGTCTCTTCAACAGATGATGCTGGGAGACCTGGATATCCATATCTGAAAGAAAGAAAGATGACCCCTATCTCACACTTCATAGAAAAATTAACTCAAAATGGATCAGAGACCTAAATATAAAAGCAGGAACCATAAAACTCCTAGAAGAAAATGCAGGAAAGGATTGTCAAGATCTTATGTTAGGAGGTCCTTTACTCAGAGCTCCAGCAGTTAAAGAAAAAATAGATAAATGGGACATCCTCAAAAAAAAAAAAAAAAACCTTTTTGCTTCAAAGCACTGTGAAGAAGATGGAAAGGAATCATAGTCAATGGGAGAAAATATTTGGAAACCGTGTGCATTAGTCAGACAAAAGGGTGCTAATGCAAAATACCAGAAATCTGTTGGCTTTTTAAAAGGGTATTTATTTGAGGTAAAAGCTTACTATTACCAGGCCATAAAACATAAGTTACTTCCCTCACCAAACTCTGTTGTCACCTGTTGGAGCAAGATGGCTGTGGACATCCACCAAGGGTTCAAGCATACTGAGATCCTTTCTTCCTGGGGCTTGTTTCTCTCTGGGCTCAGCTGCTATGCTGTCCGCATAAGGCCAGCTGTAGACTATCAGGCGAACAACTCTGTCTCTCTCCCTGGGGATTATGCCATGTTTAAGGAGCCATCTCTATTCCTCTGAGTTTTCTCCTGTGTGTTTACTTCCCAGGTTCTGAGATAAAAACTCCAACCTTCCTTCTCTGCAGTGTGGTTTCTCTGTGAGTGCCCACCCACCAAGGGTGTAGGGATGCAATGTCCTACTAACATGGCCCAATTAAAGCCTTAATCATTATTTAACCAAGTATAAGTGAAACCTCTGAATCCAGTATAATCTAATATGCCCAGAGGGACAGACCAGTTTAAAAACATATTCCAATATCTATTTTTGGCATTCATAAACAATATCAAACTGCCATACCTTGTATCCAATAAGAGTTTAAGATGTGTGATATATATAGAGATAATATAACTCAATAGTAACAAGACAAACAACCAAAATGACCTATTGGCAAAGGACTTGAAAAGACATTTTTCCAAAGAAAAAATACAAATAACTAAAAAGCACATGAAAAGATGCTCAACATCTCTAGCTATTAAAGGAATTCAAATCAAACCTACAATGAGATACCATTTCACAACTTATAGAATGGTCATCATAAAAATAAAAACCAGAAAACTGCAAGTGCTGGAGAGGATATAGTGAAATAGGAGCATCCCTTCACTGTTGGAAGGAGTGTAGAATAGTACAGTTGCTGTGGAAGAATGTTTGGTAGTTACTCAGGAACTAAATTTAAGTCTGCCATATGATTTAGCATTCCCATTACAAGGTATATACTCAGAACTAAAAGCAGGGATCCAAACAGACATTTTCACAATGATGTTCATAGTAGCTCTCTTCACATTTGTCAAACGTTAAAAAAAACAAACATACCTAAGTGCCCATCAACTGATGGCTGCATAAACAAAATATGGTATATGCATATGGTGGAATATTATTCAGTAGTAAAAATAAATGAATTATTGATGCTTGTGGTAACATGGATGAAAACTGCAGACATTAGTTAGAGTGAAATAAATCAGGCACAAAAGGATAAGTATTTTATGATCCCACTAATATGAACTAAATATAATGAGCAATCTCATGGAGCTATATTCACCAGAATATAGAATGAAGGTAGAGAATGGGGAACTGAAACTTAATTTGTGCAGA
>JAQZBX010108276.1:0-10569 GCA_029593785.1 Cabassous unicinctus
TTCTCCCACCACACCGCACTTTTCTTTAAATCTTTGCTTTTCAAATGGTGCTGTTTTCTAAAAATAGCCACCTGGTTTTCAGATCTTCATGAAATTGATTAATGATTGTAATTCTATCATTTTGGATGGTAACTGAAACAATTCTTTTCTTTAAAAGAACTGCTGCGACCATTGACAGCTTAGCAAGTCGCATTGAGGATCCTCAGATACAGGCTCACTGGTCGAATATTAATGATGTATATGAATCCAGCGTGAAAGTTTTGATCACATCCCAAGGTTATGAACAAATATGCAAGTAAGTGTCAAATTTAAAAGCTGTGCATTTACAAGCTTTTTACCTGTTGATGATTGCTGAGTGATTATATCAAGCTTTTGATTTTTGCTAGGGTGTCATAACATTCCAGTAACTTATAGCAACTATAGAATATTTGTAAGAATCAGAGGTAAGAATATCTAAAATTGTCTGTATTAGGTAAATGTCACTTATTTGAGCTACAGTAAAAAGGAACCACAGCATTGAACAGAAAACTGCCTAGGGAGCAGATGTGGCTCAAGCGGTTGAGCGCCTGCTTCCGACGTGGGAAGGTCCCGGGTTCAGTTACCAGTGCCTCCTGAAAACAAAACAAACAAGCAAACAAACGAATAAACCAGCTTGGGAGCCGACGTGGCTCAGTGGTTGAGCGCCACCTTCCCACATTAGAGGTCCCGGGTTCAATTGCCAGCCCTGGTACCTCCAAAAAAAAAACTGCCTAAACTTAAACTCTCTTAATTTCTTGCCTAAAAGCAGGGGAAAGTCAGGTTATTTGCGTAAGTAGGACCATTTTTATTAGAACCTGTACCCTCCATATTGTGCCCTGAAACAGGCTGGGTTTTGTACCTGTCCTAACACAGGTTATGTAGGCTGACACCTGTCTGTGCAGAGGAGAAATGGCTTTTGTCCCCAACATTCACAGAGATGGACTCAACTTGATTTGTGTTCACAAATCACAATTGAATATAGTTGGCTAGCAGCTATGAAAGAATGTTTTTGAGCCTCTCTGAAATTTAACACCTGGTGGGATGTAGCTGAGTCCCCCTTCCCAAGTCAGTCTGAGAAAGTTGCTAACAAGCATTTATCAGGGTCTGTGATATTGCTTGTTTTTCAAGCTTCAGTCACTTTATTTCAGACAGACCTAACCAGTGTAAGTGGTCTTTAGGAACAGAGGAGTTAAATTACATACACAATGCTATTTTCTAATGTGGAGGTGTTAATTCACTATGTTTTTTAGATGAAAAAGTAGATGAACATGGTAAAAAAATGAAATACAGAAAAAAAAAAGCTTCCACAATGGAAAGAAAATAAGTCTTTAAATTTCCAGGAAAGAAACAGTGGACCATAGAATTTTCTTCCCCTATACCTAAAGAAATGATAAAATAACGGGTCAGTTGGCAAGGGGATTGGAAAGCGGGTGTTGAATATAGATGAAATAAGCTTAGCTTGATTACTTGACTCTTAAGGTCAGGGGATTATAGGAACTGTAGTGTAGGATTGTATTTAAAATTTTCCATAATGAAAAGTTGAGAGAGGTAGTGCAAAGGAAAAGAAAAAGAAAATATCAGCATTTGTTTGTTTACCTCTAGAAATAAGACCAGACAACTGGAAATTGTATTTGCAGGACCCAAAGTAAATGTTATAAGCATGTATGATAAAAAGCTAACGATGACATAGCCTTGCATCAAGAAGGGGAAGCAGAAGGAAGTGGTAGAATGCCCTTTTCCTCACCTTTTACAGCTGGGGTCAGCTGATGCCATAACCCACCACCCAAGCAGTTGTTTAACAGTTTCTTTTACACTCTTCTCAGGAAATTCCGTGCAGTTACCAGAATGTATCACCTACCTCCACCTGCCTCTTTTATACACTGTTTTGTGTGCTTTTTTAAAAAATTGAGATACAATTCAGATAACATAAAATTACCATAGAAGCGTACGGTTCTGTCACCCAGTAAGAAACACCACACCCATTAGCAGTCAGTTCCAGTGTGTTATCTTGGTGAATAAGCTCCCTGTCAGCACACAACGCATCTACCTTATTCTTTTATACAGCCTTATGGTGTTTCATTGTAGATTCCAAGGCTTTTAATCCGCCTTTTTTGGTGAACCTTATATTGGGTGCCAGTAAAACAATTGTGCACATGTGTGCGTAACTCTATAGGATAAAGTCTGCAGTGGGGTTTCTGGGTTGAAGGATAAGGACATTTAAAATGCTGCTGGACATTACCAAATGGCTCTTCAAAGTGGTTGCCACAAGTAATGTTTCCACCCATAGTGATAAGAATTCCTGTTCCCTCACGCTTATTAAAAAAAAGAATTTTAAAAATTGTTTAGATTTAAGTCCTGTGAGTTTTGTAAGATGGAATATGTAAGCTTTAATCTGTCAGAATTACAGTTCTATGTAGACGGTTGCCCAATGTTTACTGTCGAATCTAGTTAGAAATGCGGTTCCAAAAAGTGTGGACACGGGCAGTGCTGCTTTTCTGCCTTTGTTCCTCTAGATTCTTTGATTTGGGGGATTTTCTTCTTGTAATGACATGCTAAAAACCAACAGGCTGATTCGGAAGAGTGGTGATTGGCATGGTCTTCAGCAGCTATTTTATGAGTCACAGAGTGTACATACTCTGATGTGTTTGCTGCTTATGTCAGGAGGAGGGGGCAACACCTTTTCTCTTTCCACATGAAAAACTGACCTTTGGTTGACTCTTTAGCTCTAGTCCCCTGGTATCTGATAAGGAAGACGTCCTGCATCACGAGGCAGTGTTGCCTACAGTAGAAGCGATCCCGAGTTGGCCAGGTGCATCTGGACTGAGGCATGCAGATGCTTTGTGGGGACCCTGGAAGCCAAGCCTCGGGGGTGTTGGCGAGCCCCTGGCTCCTGCGTACAATGTCTCCACTCCTGCCCGCTTGCAGTGACGGCGCCGCTGCTGTCACCACTGCGAGGACTGCGTGGGCAGGAGCTCGCGGCGCCTGCTGGCAGCCCGGTTCCTGCCCTGAGTGCTTCACTGTGGCCTGCAGCCGTCTTGCTCGTGGGATGGTTTAGCTGAGCCCAGGAAGGACCCACCGTGAGCACTGGAATAGATTATTAAAAGGGCTGATGTTCTCTTTCTCTGGTGTTGAGACTTAGTGCTTGTGCACTAAGTTGTTTTGAGCATTTCTGATTTTCTGTGTCTGTGTATCTGTAAAGGTCCATTCAGCTGCAGTTGAATATTGGAGTTGAGCAGATCCGAGTTGTGCACAGAGACGGAAGAGTGATTACGCTGTCTCACCAGGAGCAAGAGCTGCAGGACCTGCTTCTGTCTCAGGTGAGGGAGCAGCCCCAGCGCAGGCCTTGCGCCCCCGTCCTCACGACCTCCTTATGTGTTAGCAAAATAGTTAAAATGCAGCAAATATCCCGAACTAAAACTAACTTAAGAGAAGTTAATAAAGGCTTTCAATAAGTATATTAATATGAGGAAAAGTCCATTTTGTTAGAAAGTGACAATAAGTGGGCAAGGGGTACAAGGGGGGCTCGACTGGTGAGACCCTGAGCACATGCCAGGTCGTCTTGTTCGGTTCGCCCTTCTCCACGGCGGCCTGGTAGTGGGCTGCCCTGAAGCCATTCTCGCACTTCCAGCGGTTTGTGACGAAGATTTATTTAGGAACCGGCCTGTTTTGTGTGAGGGGTGGGCTCCGTTTCTATGTGAATTTTAAACTCGTTTCATCACATAGTCCTGTGGGTGTCCAGCACGTGAGCTGTTTGTCTTCTGTTGCTCGTCTGGCCCTGCCCTCAGACAGAGAGAAGGGCAGCGTGGAGCACGTGGACCTGCCGTCCCGCAGGTCCACCAGCTGACACTGCCTTGGGGGTGTGCGCATTCTCTTGCTCTCTGAATACATACACGTGTGTGTAGCTCTCTTTTGCAGACAGTGTAACACTTCACGCATGTGATATTTCACCCCTAAATACTTCAGTATCTTCTCTTAGTAAGGATGTTTGCCCATGGATCTTAATACCATTGTCACATGAAAGAAAATTCACAGAAATTCCTTCTGTGGAAGCCTTTAACTTCAGTTCTTACAGTGTTAGATTGTACTGAAGAAGAAGAAAGTTTTTTTCTGCCGTTTTAGTTTCTAGTGCACATTTTGTAACCTGTTGGTTAACTGAAAGTGTTGATAAATTGTCCTAGATTTACTTCCACTTAGTTTGTATTAAAGATGATGAACCAGTTCTGATAATAGCAAAATTTTTTTGTTTTTCTCATGTTTGCCAAGGTTTACAACTCCTCCCCTATGTGAGAGTAGAGAAGTGTTAGCCCAAGGAAACCAAAGAAAGGGGCATCAGATGCAAAATTATAATGGCCATTCTCCGTAACAGCAAATGGAATATTTTAATCTTAAACCCTGAAAAAACTCCTCAAATTAAGGGACAGTGTAGAAAGTGCCCTGGACTAGGTATGAGGTGATGTGGGTTTTAGTTCTAGCTCTGCCCCAAACTTGTTGGGCAAACCCTGGGCTTTTCTTTCCTCATCTGTGAAATAAGAGCAGTATTTTTCTTGCCTTCATGGAATTGTGATGACCCAGGGAAATACTGAATCATGGGAAAAGGTTAGGTTTTTGAAATGGTAGTGTTGTAAGATACTTTTTTTTTTTTTTTCATGGAAATTTTTAAAAATTACCGGTGCTTACCACCCCAGAAACAATAATCTTTTATACTGATTTGCTTCTTTGGTGCCAAGTAAATAAAATGTATCTGTGAGGTGTGGCAGCCCAGGCTTGGGGTGATGACATCTGAAATGGCTTTGCCCAACTGAAGCACATACAAAAAGGTATCGGAAGGATATTGGGTAGCTTCCGTCGATGGGAAGTCTGGAGAGCAAGGCTTGGAAAATGGATTAGGACCAGAGGAAGCTAGATGGCAAGAACCCCAGCTGGGAGCCGCTCTCGCCGGCCTCCCCACTACGGAACACGTGCTCAAGAGCCCCATGTGTCAGCTGGGTCTTAGTAGGGAGCAGCTGGCACACACGGAAGGCCAGTTCCAGGCATGTGTTTACAAAGGAGTGTGTACGGTGACCTGGGGCTTAATTGACCTCAGTCCTAGGGGAGGGAGAGGCTATGGGAAACTCAAGAGCAGAGCTGTGTGGAGCAGGCCAGTGGCGTCACCAGCTGAGAAAACCTCTCCGGGAGGGAGCCAGGGCAGTAGGCAGCCCCCCTCCCCCTTAGCAGAGCCCAGCCTGAAGCTGGGGGCACCACACACCTCAGCCCCCTGCAGCAACATAGGGTGGAGTGGAGGTTTGAAGGGGCACACGGAGGACGCTCGGCACACCTTGCTACTTAAACCCTGCCCCAGATCTGGCGGCGCAGGGGCTTCCCCGGGTGGCCGAGTGTGGGTCACTGCCTGTCGGGCAGGGCTGTTGTAGCGTCTGCAGCGGGAGGTGGGTCCAGTCCCTCCCCCAGGAGTCGACTGATACCAAGGAGGGTCCTGTGCTGGGCAGGGAAACGCCAGCAGATGTTTGCCAGCTGATGGGCAGGCACCGTGCGGAGGCCACTGAACGCTCCTTCCCACCCACAGATGTCCCAGCACCAGGTGCATGCCGTCCAGCAGCTGGCCAAGGTCATGGGGTGGCAGGTCCTGAGCTTCAGCAGCCACGTGGGCCTCGGGCCCGTGGAGAGCATCGGCAACGCCTCCGCCATCACAGTGGCCTCCCCAAACGGGGACTACGCCATCGCAGGTACTGCCCGCTGCCGCACGTGCGAGGGTGCTTCAGGGTCTGTGCAGCTACACAGCTGAGGTTCACCTGCCTGCAGTGAACTGATGTAGCATTTACCTCGTCATAGCTGTCATTCAGAGCCAAGGTTATTACTTCTCTTTCTAATAGTTTTAAAAAATGTTCTGCTCGGCAACATGTTTTTTTAGGAGATAGTCTGAAAAACTGCCAGCAGCATTATTACTGCTGGAGTTCCAAGACTCTAGTTGGTTAAAGATAATTAACTTTAAAAATGTACTGCTGCAGGAAGCAGGTGTAGCTCAAGTGGTTGCTTTTCAATTTCAATATGCAAGGAAATATTTTTTAACGCATTCATTTGATGATTCAGTAATCCAATGAGTTAGTTATCAACGCTGCAGATTCAAAAGCTGTGATCCTGCAGGGAAAAATTCCTAACCATCCACTCTTTCAATATATTTACATTATTTAGAAAAGAATAGCACATTAAAATCATAAGCCCTCCAAATGTAAATTTAAACCAAATGTCTGACTCATAGTAGGTGCTTAATAAAATACCTTTCTTCACTGTTCCATCCCTTTATCAACTTTAAGATGAGCTGTTATTCTTTCCATGTTTGCAGCAGTGCATTTTTTTTTTTGAGGAGGAGTTACCAGGGATTGAACCTGGGACCTCGTACATGGGAAGCAGTCGCTCAACCACTGAGCTACAACCGCTCCCCTGAAAAGCACTTTTAAAACAAGAATTTTTAAGGTGGAAGACAGGCAAGAATTTTGTACTCATGGTAGAATGAAGTTGTGGAATTTGCCTTTGCTTTTTTCTGGTTTGGAAAATGAATGGATATTTTGGTTTTGCTTCACAGTTCGTAACGGCCCTGAAAGTGGCAGCAAGGTCTTGGTTCAGTTTCCCCGTAACCAGTGTAAAGACCTTCCAAAAAGTGATGTTTTACAAGATGGCAAATGGAATCATCTTCGTGGACCCTTCAGAGAGGTGCAGTGGAACAAAATGGAAGGGCGGAACTTTGTTTATAAAATGGAGCTGCTCATGTCCGCACTTAGCCCCTGTCTACTATGACTTTTTCCAGAGCATTAGACTTTGACTTGACATATTTGCAGCATCAACTATAAGCACAAAGAAGAGGAATCTTCTAAAGGACTGTCGTTTTAAAAAAATAATTAGCAGATGTTTACCTAACATTTTGAAACCTTTCACTTTGTAAGTGACACGTGCTTTGAAATACAGAAGTTTATATAGAGTTATAGTGTTGAGTGGTATGGAGAATAGAAAATAATAGTTTTTTGTTTATTTAACTTGGAAATGTTATGACTTTGTTGTTTTTTTAATATTCTTGTCTTTGCAGTTCACATCAAAGTACATGGTTAGAAATTTCCAGGTTCTTTCTGACTCTCACCACCACCACGTCTTTACTCAACTGGCCTTACCCCACTGTCAGTGAAAAGGGTTGCTAAGAACAGGTAACACTTAGGGCCACGTTTTCATCTGGACTCGAGTACCCTCCGTCGGGCCTTTTCCCTGAATGCAGCAAAGTTCATGCCAACACAAGGCCCTTCCCTCCCTTGTGTACCAGAGCTCAAAAGCACATTCCTTTATTCGTAAATGAAGTTGTCTTTAAAATGCCCAGTGTGACCTCAACAGGCACTTTGAGAAGTTCAGCGCAAAGGACCGGCTGGGGCCTTCTTGTGCCCTCCCTGCCCACCGCACTGCCCAGCTCTCCCGGGGCTGCTCCTTGCCAGTGTCCACTGGCCCTGGATCGCTGCCAGTCCTGAAGCGTGCCGAGGAATTTCCATTAGCGAGGTGGTGCCACAGAAAATCCTACCATGTAGGTGTTGGCTTCTGAGAGTAGGGCCTTCAATTTAAAAACAGACATTTTCATAGCTCACAAAAATGACTGTGTGCAGTAATGAAAAAGACCTTCTTTAAGAGAAAAATGGAGCTTGTAGGCCATGAAAAATATCATAACACCCTTGCTGAACTATGCTTCCTGCCCATGTGATACAGATCCTGCTTATTTTTATCCATTGAAATGAAAATAATTGGTATGAATCTGCAATTAGTTATTTTAAATTTTTAGTTCTTCAAAAACTATGATGGCTTACAAGATTTGCCTTGGCTAATTGTACTAGGCCAATCTGTACAGTTCTCTTCAAATGAGAAATGACTTAGGTGATTTCAGAGGCTCACACAGTACATTGCAACTCAAACTTTCAGTGAAGGACCAATTTCTGGTCATTTAAGTTTCCATCTATTGCAGATTGATACTTTGATAAAATACAATTTTAAAAAGTCCTTGAAAAGTGAAATTCCAAAAAAGATACAAACCAAAACCCCTTTTTTATTTAAGAAACATAAATTACTGTCAAATTGATAGAAAAATATGTAATATTTCTGAATGCTTTATTTTCTGTGCTTATCTTGCCATGGACCAGTAACAGAGAATACGTGCACAGATACCACATCTGTTCTTTTTACACCCGTCTGGGAGGAGTGGGATAGCTGGAAATGGCCCTTTCCCATTGTTGTGAGTCACTGTTTGGGGGTGGTCCGGCAGCCGTGTGGTTTGTTGCCCTTTTCCAGCTGCAGGCGGGAGGATGTGCTGTGGAATGAGAGAGGCAGGTTGAAGATGCTGTTTAAACGTTCAAGTGTTAGGCAGGCGTGCAGCATTAAGCAATTGCTTTCTAAGGGTCAGTTACCACTAGAAGGCGGCATTTCAGAATGTCATATATTCACATTTTCAGGTGTCTGATATATGGTGAAGACAGTTCCCTTGTGGGTATGAAGATTTTAGTTTTTGCCAGTTTGTTTTTCAAAGCCACGCTTTCTCGGTGCTCCTTGCTTGAGGTTTTTTTTTTTTGAGGAGGAACCGGGTATTGAACCTTGAACCGGGAGCAGGCACTCAGCCACTGAGCTACACCTGCTCTGCTATAGTTTTCAGCCTGCCTGATTGTCTTTAAACTTCTCCACTCCCATTCGTCCTTGATGCCGTACATACTTGCGGTTGAAGTCCCTTTGAATCTCACTTTAGAACGGGCCTGGTTGAGGACGTTCACAGCTGAAAACTCTAGCACAGCACCACGGTGCAAGTACTGCTGAGCAGGCAGTGGCTATCGCTTTGACATCCTGCAGTTCACTTTTTTCCTATCTGCAGGACCACCTCTGTAGCGGTTTATTCTACAGAAATACTGGCACAGGGTCACAAACACTGCAAGGAGCACTGGGACAGTCTGTAAAAGTGAGAGTAATTGAGGCCCATCTCAGTGTCCTGCAACAGGAGAATGGCTAAATAAGTTAGAGGAGCACCGATGCACGCACTTGTTTTATGAAAGTAGAGCTTGTATGTTCGCCTCAATGCCAGCCACCAGGACCTGTGGAGACTGGGGGTGGGGGCATGTCTGAGGCCCCGCAGACCTCCCTGCCCCAAGGCAGCACCCAAGAGAGGCCCCAGCTCCCTCCCATCTTTTTTCCCCTTTGCTTTTCCTGGCTTGAGAGACAACTGCTCCAGTCCTCCCCACCTCCCTGCCCCAATTTCCTGTGGTGTGGCATGCCTCTGTGCTTCATCCATGCTATTCCCTCTGTCTGCAACACCCTTCCCAGCTTTTTGGCCAGGCTTCCTCTTCCTCACCCTTCCAAACACGGCCCATGCACCTGCTGACTTCAGGCAGCCTTGAAGCTCACCCGACCCAAGGTGCCCTCCTCTCCGTGCTGCCCGTGGGCACCGGCTCACCGAGCCTCCTTGCCGTTCTGGGCTTGTGCCTCCGACCTCCCCACCACCTGGGAGCTCAGCGCCCAGCCCAGGCCAGGCCCAGGGGTTCATTCGAAAATGTTCATTGGATAGATCCCAGCGCTCCTCGCACCCCGAGGAAGCGCCCACTGAGGTTCAGTGGCCGGGGGGCACCCTGAGCCAGCCTCCCTGCCTGCTCGCCCTGCTCTGGCCCCCAGACTCCCCTGGCCCAGGGCCACCTCTGGTGGTGTGGGGGAAACCACCCCTGGCCCAGGTGCCCGCAGTTGCCTCACTTTTGCCTGGACTTTTATTCAATGGGGTTCTCGGGAAATTTTCATTGGAATAAAAAGGACTCTGCTGCTAAAAATAAAATAGAGCTCAAATGGCCGAGGGCTTTTTCTACTACCCCCTCTTCTGGCTCCCCTTGTCCAGAAGCCAGAACAACTTCCATGTTCTGCTATCTGAATGTCCCTTTTTAACAATTGCGATTGAGCCTCTTGCTGATACAGAAATATTTGTTGTCATAGAATAGCCCATTTTCAATGTGAAGCTTGAAAGATGAAGGAGATGTGAGATATAAAAATAACATACCATCTGATAATTTAGTGAGGATGTTAAGGAGAGAATCCCCTCTTCCCCACAAATCTCTATTCTTGATTCCTCTTAACTTTTTTTTTGCAAAGAAAGATCCTGGGGCCACCTATAACCTGTGTTTGGTGTCTGGAAAACCCTGATGGAAGCCACACATTTACCCTCGAAAGCCTTACCAGGCACTTGCAGGCAGCGCGATGCCTCTGGTTAGCGCACGTCGGTCAGTAATTTTAGTTGGCACCGGCATCTTGTTCTTGAATAAAAACAGGAAAGTGAATTATTGATTCATAAATTTACTTTCCTTAGTTGGAAAAAAAGTCCTTCCAAAACATGAGGTACCTCACACGGATGAGGAATGATGGTGTGGGATGTTGTTGGAGGTGTGGGCGGTGGGGAACATGGGAATCCCTGTAATTTCTGAGTAATATTTAGGTAATCTAAGTACCTTTCAAAAAAAAAAATATATATATATATAACAAATAACATTTATGTAAACAAATGCACAT